>WUAP02061003.1:0-15679 GCA_015163945.2 Stichodactyla helianthus
TTGAATGCAATGGATAATTAGGCGGTCTTCTTTGATGTAATTAGGTTCGGCTCATGGAAAGTTCGACGTCTGAACCGGGCCTGACATCTTGAGATCGCAGAACCTACAAACGCCATCCTACTTACTAATAACAAGTTTAGCGTTCACAGATCTTTTGGTTGGTTTGGTGTTTCATCCTTTACAAATCACGCTAAGTACCTATTTTTTGCAAGGCAACGATAAAGGGGTATGTGGATTGGCAAACCCACATATGTTCTTCACAGTTTGTCTTGGTTTAATGTCCTTGTTGATGGTGACATGTATCAGTATAGACAGATACTTGGCGCTTACTCTAAGGCATCAATACACAATTATCGTCACCAAGAAACGAGTTCGTTTATTGATTGTAGTCGTGTGGATGGTGGCAAGTGTTCTTTCACTATTGACAATAATCGACAAATTGTTGGCAACTTTAATAATCATCGTTTCTTGTCTTTCCTTGGTGATGTTGTCCATAACGTGTGTCTTCTACATCAAGTCTTTCAGAGCTCTTCATCTTTACACAGTACAAGTTCATGCCCAACAGCCTAACACATTAGGTTGTAACTTTGATGTCGTGAGATACAAGAAAACTTTAAAGACGATGCTTGTGGTGTTAGTATGCTTTCTTATCTGCTACGTTCCTATACTCTTTGCAACTGGGTTGATAAATATCATAGGGTATCGAGGAGAAACAGTTGCGCTGCATTTTGTATCGCTTACTGTCATGGGTTTTAATTCCAGTATAAACCCAGTCATTTATCTTATAAGGTTTACCGATCTGAGAGTCGCATGTATAGAAATGTTGAGGACTCTTATTCATTGATATACAGCGGCCTTTATGGATTGTTTTTAGTTTGGAAATAACTATATCAGAAGGTAGGGATAGTTCATATAGTTTTTAGTCCGTAACGTAAATATCGTTTAGCCAGGAATAGTTGGTAGAGCCGTTGCTAGTAAGTATCAACCTTTTTTCTGTTTTCTTTTTATAACAGTCCATAGTATAAAAGCCGGAGTTGGGTTTTACATGGTTACAATTTCTTTTTTTCAGTATATCTGTTCTCGTGCAAAAAGATTTTATCAAAAGTGCAATTTAATTTTCTGAGCAATTTACATGGATGATCCTGCCGGGATCAAAATTGCGGACATGTGTAGTAGCATATGAATAAGGGATTTTCGTTATATTAGGAAAGAGAATCTTGGATAATTTGATAATTATAATAATCAGGGAGCAAAGACCGAAAAGTGCGAGTTTCGTTCAACAGTAGCTACAGAAAAGGTCTGACACTTGATTCTGGTAGAGAAAGACCTCCTGATCAACGCTAGGTAGTTCGTAGAGTTGAAATTTCGTATACGTTTCAAAATGCAGGGCTTTTTTGTTACGTAATCTAGCGCTCTGCATGGAAGCGAGGCTGAGATCGACCTTGACCTTTTAGCTCGCAATTAATAAGCGAATGGGATTAAAAATTGGCGAAGACTTCGCAACAAAGTAAAGGGATTTGAAGCGCATAACAAGTTGATAATAATAAAGTCACGTGCCCGTTCAGGTGAGCATTTTTGCTCGATGTTATGAAAATATTCCGTGAATGTCACACGCACTATTTTCCCGATTATAATGCTTACCTAAGCAAATTGGTTTAAAATTTGCACCTGAGCCAGGTTATCTGACATTCCGATTATTTTTGAATAGTTTCTTTAGTTTGTTAAGGAAATGAGGTAAAGCTAAAGAGCCGTGTATCTTCGATCCAATATTAATAAACATCATAGACGTGAATGAAAAACATATAACTTAAAAACGTTTTAAATTTTTTCCTTGAGTGAACTATCTTCAGCACAAACAGACCTAGCCTTGTTTCCATCTGGATTGAAATTGAGGCTCACAAGGTCCAATATTGCGGCGCCTATGACTTCGCTATTCTGATTGTATTTTATCTTTCATTTTTAATTAAATTATTTTAGAAGTGGTACATTTAAATACATTCAAATTAAAGATTTTAAAGGTAATATTTTAATGATATATTAATAAAAACAAACTTTTCCCAACTCAAAATTTCATTAGCGTGACTCAGTTACAACAGCTCTATAGGACATGTTTATTCTAGAGCGCGACCACGTAGATATACACAAAGAGGCTGACGCGAAACGGGTAGCACGCAATGAGAGTCCAGGTTAAGGCAGTAAATTACAAACATGTTACAGTTGGAGCTGACAGATATCTATTTGGACGCCTTTTGATCGCCGCCAACGTTAGGCAGATTAACCTGAAGGACGTTCTAGGCTATGAACTTTCACCCATTCCGTTTTCCCTGGCACATCAATATGGCAGCTTGAGAAAGACGACTAAGAGCGCCCTGGCAGATATCACTCAGCCAAAGTGAACGTTTGTGCACGACTCCAACCTTTCCCACGAGACACTATTCATCTCATCGATGGCATGGCCTTAGTCCAGGTATTGAAATCAGCAGGGAGTAGTACGTTCGGCAAACTCGCACCCAGTACTTCAAATTCATCACTACGCAGCTTGCCAACTGCAAAGAAGTTCACATCGTCTTTGACCAATACTGGGATGTATCAAATAGGCTAACGTGCACGCAGAGGTTCCCTGAGTGCTTCGTTGGAGGTCAAGATCCATGAACCATCTACTCCTGTGTCGAAGCAATGGGGAAAGTTTATTCCTAATCCTCAGAAAAGAAATCTATGTGAATTTCTGTCAGAGTCTTTTTGAAACTTGGGAAGACAACAGCTTCCTCCAGACAAGACCTTTGTCATCGGTGGAGCATTAAAAAGTGCCAGACGGGCAGTGATGGTCAGTAGCGGCCACTGCGAAGAAGTCAATGATTTGGAATCAGACTATGAAGAAGTAGACACTAGATGAGAAACATGGTATTTCTAAACGGATTCTGTATACTCGAGTCACTATAATTATGTGATATATATAAATGGAAACTAGTGAGTAAACTAGTATGTAATCATCTTTATATCGGGGAAACTGGAAGACGCATATTCGCGATATTGGTGCGAATGACAACACTAAGCCGGTTTCTCGCCACTTTAAATCCAGTAACCATAACATTAGTCACATGATTGTCTTTGGTGTTTGCTCAATTACTGGTTCTAATTGTGATCGTAAGTCTAAAGAGATGCGCCTCATTCATTCATTGGGTACTCAACAGCCTAATTGTATGAATGAGCGGTTTTCTTTCTCTAAAAGCAATTGGTTCTTTTCTCCTCTCACTTTCTGATTGGTTAATTAACTTTCTCGCTTCTATTTATACCAACTCTTGCCCGTACTTTACTCTTTTACTCCGACAAAGGGCGAAAGCTCGAAACGTCAGTTAAGTTAAGGTGGCTGGCTACTATTGAATCGAGTTTCTGAGCCCACAAACATGCGCGCGCATAATTTTCACCGACTTACCATGGTAGCCTTCGGAATTTTACTGAAAAAGATTGAAGGACCATAGCTGTTTTGAACTTCAAGAGGGTAAAAACCTCAAATTTTGCACGGGACCCTATACTTTTTATATGCTTATATGAAAAAGCTCCTAAAAATCTATGTCATATCAAAATTTTTCAAAAAGTTAAATATAACAACTTATGAAAAAGTGAGGTTTTGTACGAATTTCTGCTCGACTTGATGGGACGTTTTCCGGACACTGGTTGAACAAAATATGCCAAATCCAGGTATTTTCATCATCTTATCTTAAAGTTATTCATGTTATGTTGTAGAATGATATACCAGTTAATATCTGTCCAAATATTGTCTTTGTACATCAAGAGAAAATGAGGTAAGAGAAGGAATCCCTGGTACTGGGTTCTTTACCCATCATATCAGCCCTTCGTTCTATTTTTAGGTTGGTGTTTATTTTGAGAATGGAACATGATTGGTCAGATCATATGAGGCGAGGTCCGAAAGCCAGTCACACAAGTAGGTCTTGTTCTAAAAATAGAACGAAGGGCTGATATGATGGCGTACCAGGGATCCCTTCTCTTACCTCATTTTCTCTTGTTTACAATCACCAACGTTCTCGCTCTCAGCGAAGCCCATTTTTCCGATATCAACTGCGTCGAACTTTGGATCAAAACTGGCGTGAAAAACCGCCCTTATTATGTCCCAGTTCGTGCAGTAATTCAATTACTGGCTGAGATTCAACCAGTGCCCTTGCCGGAATTGGTAAGAAAATTTGATTCAAGTGCTATCAAGAAGCGAACAGAATCAAGACAGTCTAGGTCTTCTCGGTGCCCAGCAAAACGTGAGTGATAACATCGCTGACAAATGTTAATCTTTCATCAGTGATCTGTACCCTGCAAGCTCCAGGATGGCGCCATGCACTGCGGACGAACTGAGATATTTCCTGTTCTGCCAGAAAAAGCAGAAGAACGAGCTGCTCACGCTTACATCTGACAGCTTACTCCAACACGTGAAGGGTGTGAACTATCAAAGGTTTGTTTGGATAACGGCTTTGACTGAAATCCAGCGTCTTCCACAGCCCGAAAGTAATGAGTGGGTGCGAGACCGAGAGCAGCCTGTTGGAATTAACAACGTGCACATGCAAAGGAGGATGTCAGACCAACTGCTCGTGTAACAAGACAGGCCTGTCGTGTTCAGAGGCATGTTATTACATGGCCAGTATTGATGTGTGCAGAGATCCGCATGGAGTTCTTTTGGACTTTTCCAGTGATTCCGAGGACTCGGAATCTGACTCTGAGTGAGAACAATTACTTTCATACTGAGGTAAAGAACCAAACAATGTAGTAGTTTAAGCAAAAACGATTAAGGGTTTTATTTCTTTCTTTCTTTATTTTTCTGTTTAGATATATATGTGGACTTAGATTTTTGTTGCTAGAAATGAATGACAGTAGTCATTCCTGCCTAAGCAAAGCAAGTTACCATAGGTATTATGCTCAGCCTAATTTTCTGGACTGACTCCATTATCAGAGAGGTCTGTAGCTCAATGAAAAATTCAGAAAATTACTAATTTACTAATTTTACAGAGTTCAGTAAGAGTCTTATTCATCTCTGCTTCGCCGGATGACAAATTTTGAGCTTTGCAGTGACTATACCAGTTTGTGTCGTCCGCATACTGGGAGAATTTGGTTGAAGAAGGAATGATGTTATTTAAGTCTGTGACGTAAAGGTTGAATATCACTGGACCTAGTATAGAAATTGGTGGAATTCCAAACTGGGTGGACCTGTGAGAGGAAGACTTGTCATCTGTTTGGACAAATTGAGAGCGACCAGACAGATAGCTCGATAGCCACTTCAGGAAGTTTTTGGAAAAACCCAGTTTGTATAGAATTTGCTGATGGTAGTTCTAAAGCAAATGGTGTAAAAAGCTTTACTAAAGTCCGCTAGTACCATTTACGTAACCTCCCTTTTCTTCATTGCACGGCGAATATCATCTCTTATTCCCAAGAGGGCGCTAGTAGTGGAGTGTCCTTTGCGAAAGCTTGAGATACAATCGTGTAGTAGTGAGGTTCCTCAGCAAATTCTGACATCTGACCTGCAACGAGCTTCTCGAACACCTTTGATAAAATTGGGAGTATAGAGATTGGGTGAAATTGATCGTTCGATGTAGGTAAGGCCACTTTAGGAATCGGCGACACTCTTGCTATCTTCCACAATCTTGGGAAATAAGCATTTCATATGCAGGAGTTAATGATTGATGTCAGTGGATCAGCAAGATGATCAGCCACTAACTTAACAAATTTAGCAGGTATATTATCCGCGCCTGTAGAGCAGTCTGAGCCTAGGGATTTAATGCATTTGAGGACATCTCCATGGGTGTCAAGTTCCAAGCTGAAATGTTTACTGGCAGGATTAGCCTCAGGTAGGCTGTCGATGAAGCAACTAATATCATCCATTTTTTTTTTTTTTTTTTTTGGACTAGCAGATGATTCAAGAGTTCTCTCTGCATTGGTAGAGAAATGCCTGTTCAGTTCGTCAAGGTCCATGCGAAGGGGCCTGGGGCTGGGCTTTAGAATCCTATGGATTACTCGCCAAACATTACATGTTTTGTTAGAAGAAAGCGCCTTTTCAATAAATAACTTTCGCGCAGATCTTATAGCGGTCTTAAGCTTATTTCTAACTGACCGAGAGGCAGTCCACGTGGAATTATCAGCGCTAGGCCTATGCGCTTCTACCCTTTGTGAGTTTCTCTCCTTCTGGGGATCCTGTATCTGTTGGGCTTCATCCAAGGTGCTGGTGGGCGTGTCACTCGCATTCTCTGTAAAGGTGCGTGCCTTTCTAAACACTCGGTAAACATTTGGTTTAAAGTATCCAATTGTTCGTCCGGGTCGTCAGAATAGGTGATGACTGACAGAGGTAAGTTGGAAAAATCTTCGGTAAATAATTCTTTATTAAGATGTTTGATGTTCCGTATGTACTTGTATCGCGCTTGAAAGCGGGACACTTGCACATTAACACATGCGTAAATACCATCATGGTCACTCACAATCGAGCAGGGTATAATGCCAGTGTCTGTGACTCTTTGTGGATAGTTGGTGATCAGGTGGTCTATCAACGATTTAGAGGATCTAGTAACTCTTGAAGGGCTTTTAATAACCTGTTGGAGACCGAATACATTCAAAATGCCTTGATATTGTTTCGTTAAGCTGCTGTTTGTTTTGAACATATCGACCGGTGATATATCAATATCATACCGGTCAGGATAAGCATTCCATCCCATGTAACTGTGAAGTGTCTAAGCAGGCTTTCAAATGTTTCCAACCAACTCGTGGTGCATAGAATCCGGGTGGATCTATAAATTACGCCAACAAGTGCCTTACTATGTTTGTTTCTATCGGGAATCTCTAACCAGAGGTGCGCGAGGTCCGGAAAAAGATTCTCTATATCGCGACGACGTTTATACTTGATGGTATCCTTCATATATAGTCTTTTGAAAAACGTTGTCACTAACTGGCTCTGCGACTACGCGACTAGCCTGAACGGGAGCATGGGTAAAAATAACTGAAGCAATAAATTGCATGGGAAGCACAGGACATCTTTCACTGAAAATGAGTCATAAAAACTCTTGTTTTATTCAAGCTGTACTCTCCGTGATTATATTCTATAGCGCGAGCTAAAAATTTATTGCTTCAGTTATTTTTACCCATACTCCCGTTCAGGCTAGTCGCGTATTCGCAGAGCCGATCAGTGACAACGTTTTTTCGAAAGACTGTATACACCAACGCCACCACCTTTGATGACCTCACGGTGTCCGAACTCTATCATATATCCTGGTATAGAAACATATTCCATCAGTAGTGGCAGATCTTTTAGCCATGTTTCGCTGAGGGCAATAATGTCTAAGGGATAACTATTGATGGTGAGTAAGAATTCATTGAAGGTCGAGACCATAGACTGGGTATTTAAATGCATGATCCTTAGATGTGAAGGGTTTACTCTGGAGAAGGAACGCAATGTCTGAAGAATCTTGAGTTCTTAACGAGTCTTTGAGTAGTTCAGAGTCATCTTCAGCCAACATCTCTTCGACAGAACATCTGTAAAAAGGTAGATGTGACATTAGGCATCCAGGACAGGTCCAAACGCTGGATTGCCTCAGCACTTTTGCACACTTCATGTGAAAAGTTGCAAAACAGACGCAGCAGGGAATACTCTTGGTTACAGCGGATTGTCTTTTCGCAGGACTGACACTTATAACCTGGGTTTTTGAATTTATTGGAGGGACCACTAGGAGTATGTACATTGGCTCAATCAAGGAGTATGTACATTGGCTAAGTCATATACCTTCTTCACAGTTTGTCTTGGTTCAGCTTCCTTGTTGATGGTGACATGTATCAGTATAGACAGATACTTGGCGCTTACTCTAAGACATCGATACACAATTATCGTCACCAAGAAACGAGTTTGTTTATTGATTGTAGTCCTGTGGATTGTTGCAAGTCTTCTTTCAGTATTGACAATTGAAAAACCTGTTTTCAACTTTAATAATCTTGGATTTTTCTCTTTGCTTAATTGATGTTATGTATAACGTGTGTCTTCTACATCAAGTTTTTCAGAGCTCCTCATGTTTACACAGTACAAGATCACGCCCAACAAGCAAACCGGTATAAGGGATTTTTTTATGTACAGTTACAGTGTGTTACTGGATTCGGTTTGCCAACTCATAATATTTGCTGTGCCTGTCAATTAGCTGTCACTATATTTCCTCACATCGAATTATATTCGTCGAATAACATACTTTAGTAGGCGGGAGGAACTTTGAAGTTTGATGTCGCAACAGATGGTCGCCACTGGATGTTCACTGAACATGCAGTCTACTTTCTACTTTTTCTGCAGGCTACTACAAATTCTCGCATATGTTGTGTTCTCCTGAGCAAGGGCCATGACGGACCGAAATATCATTGCTTCAAAGCAATATAGCCTTGTTCCCAGCACTTTTCTCATCTAAATAAATGATTATATATTTTTATCATAAATGTTTATCAACTTAGACATCTTTAGCGTTAGTAGTTGTCGTTGGTTCATTTGATTCAGTTATCGAATCAGTTATAAAGCTCAATTTAGCCATCTCTTTGGGTTTGGAAAAGTAGGTTCGCAAAATGTAAGCACGTGTAAAAGTCATCCTACTATTCATCCTCCTTCTCCTCCTCTTTTTTATCTGCATTATAATCATCATCACCATCTTTTCATCATCCTTTTCATCTTCATCACCATCATCATCACCATCGCCCCCCTTCTCCTTATTACCCTTTTCGTCTTCATCATTATTATCATCCCTATTCTTATCTTTTTCGGTTTCACTACATACTTTAGTAGGCGGGAGGAACTTTGAAGTTTTATCTTTTTCGGTTTCACTACATACTTTAGTAGGCGGGAGGAACTTTGAAGTTTGATTTTCGTCTTCATCATTATTATCATCCCTATTCTTATCTTTTTCGGTTTCATGCTCATGCTCATCCTCACCATCCTCTTCTTCATTATCTAAGATAAGCATTAAGGCTTTTCATGATCATAATCATCTTTATTATCGTTATCATCATTGTTAATAGTGTTCTGATTTTGGCTTGGCTTTGTTTCCCTGTCGATGGTGACATGTAATCTGCGATGTATACACCATCGATACATCATTATTGTCACCAAAAAACGAGTTCGTTTGTTGATTGTAATCGTGTGGATTTTGGGAAGTCTTCTTTCAATATCATGCCGGGTCTCGATTCCGGCATAAACCTATCTATTTGTTTAATAAAGTTTACTGATCTTAGAACTGCATGCAAAGATCGAAATGTGCTTTTTTAAAATCTATATTCACAGGTGTATATATGAGTTTGAAGCCAGCCTTAGATAGGCATTAAAACGGATGTAAAAAGAATAGTATTATAGTCACTTCTGCATTTCTCTACTCACTGGAAAAGAATCTACATATAGCTGCGATGTTTTCAAGTTCCCCAATTTTTTTTTTTTTTTTTTTTAATATTCGGATTTATTTTATTTTGTCCATGTAAACGTTCAAGTCATAGGCATATGTATTAAACACTAATTGTCGTTGGTTGGCTCATTTCGTATAGTCGTTGCATCAGCAAAAAATCTTAATCACTCTAACTCTTTGCGGGGCTCGAAAAAGTAGGTTGGCAAATGTCATATATTCGTCATTATCATCATCGCCATCTTCTTCATCACCATCTTCCCTTCATCACCATTTTCTTCATCATCATCTTTCTTCCATTATCTTTTTCTTGATCATCATTCACCACCACTCATCTTCATCATCAACATCCTCATCTTCATCATCAACATCCTCATCTTCACCACCAACATCATCATTGTCATCATCATCATGATCATCATCGCCACCACCACCACCACCGCCATCTTCATCTTCGTCTTGTTCCTCCTCCTCCTCCTCGTGCTCATGTTCATTGTATTCCTCCTCTAGCCATTATCTTCCTTTTCATCACTATCATCATGCTCATGTTCCTCTAGTCCTTATCTTCCTCTCTCATCATCACCCTTATCACATCATTTTTCGGAAAAGCAGCCATGATGACGAAATTTGTGCTCATCAGAGCGCGCGTAACAAAGTGACTATATTATAGTCATCGTTATTGGCAAACAGTAATATCTAGTATGACACTGGTGTTGAGATATTAACTAAGAAACTGCGGCGTATTTTAATATTAGAATACATATTAAAAAATACTGATGAATAAATGAAATTAGAAAGTAAAATTCTATTGTTCAGTTCAAATTGAACTGTGTTGAGAATTGGTGCAAGCGAGCTATTACATAAGCTATTGCAATACATATTTTGAATGATGCGAGCTCTTTTAAGCAGCATTATCGTACAGTATTCTAGATCCAAACAATTTCACTTTAATGTTCCTTTTATTACGGTTAACCAAACAGCGAGGAGTTCAGCAGGACCGTCAAGTGTTTTGTGATTGGACAGGACTAACTAATTTCTTACAACTAGACAGAGATATTAAGAGATGATAGACAAGCAGCAATAATGAGATTTTGAAGAAGTCTTAGTTGTCAAAGTTTGCCTTCGTTGATTCTCATCAAATTAAAATTCTGGCTTATTCATGATTAGAATTCAGAATTACTCTAAATCAAAACCAAGTAGAATGGCCTTCGGATCGTTTCCTTTCACGTATTAGGTACGAGATTCTAGTACTTACGTCCCAATAGCACGAAATATGACTTGCTCCATTTCAGATTCAGGTTTATTTGAGCAAAAGAGATTTATAAGTTACAAAATATACACCGCCCGTCTGCAAATAGTATAAACTACTCGTTTTTAGAAGCGTAAAGACTGTGTAAATTACTTCATCGATACTTTGGTCGTCGCTCGTACAGCCGAGGTGGTCAACAACAGAGAACAAAACCATTAAACAGTGAAGTAAAATTTTGAGCTGGATTAGTTACCATTTGGCATCTCTTAAAACATTTGAATCAATAGTTGACAATTCACTGAAAAACATCTGCTTTTATCGGACTGACGCAAGTATTTTTTGCATGCTTTAAAAAGGGAAACCATAAAAACTCGAACATTGAAAATGAATTTGTCGGTTAAAGGCTGTTACATTACACAGTTTCTTATAGAAGACGCTACTAGCGTGCAGTTGGTTGACACACTCGCCATCATCGAAATCTTTCTCAATGCTGTTTTTATGTTGACAACAACGCTGGGGAATGGAATGATTATCGTTGCCATCTTGAGATCACAGAACCTACGAACGCCATCCTACTTACTGATAACAAGTTTAGCCTTCACAGATGTTTTGGTTGGTTTGGTATTTCATCCTTTACAAATCGTACTATACATTTATTTATTACAAGGCAACATTCAAGGAACATGTGCTTTGACTGGGTTTTATAAATTCTTTACAATTTATCTTCTTTCAATTTCCCTGTTGATGGTGACGTGTATCAGTATAGACAGATACTTGGCGCTTACTCTAAGGCATCGATACACCATTATTGTCACCAAGAAACGAGTTCGTTTATTGATTGTGGTTGCGTGGATTTTGTCTCCCCTTTTAGCATTTGCAACAAAGGCAGAGCAATTAACACTTTTTGCCGCTTCATTCGTAGCCTTCCTTTTTGTGTCCATAACCTGTTTTTTCTACATCAAGTCTTTCAGAGCTCTTCATCTTTACAGAGTACAAGTTAACGCCCAACAAGCCAACTCGTTGGCTGGGAACTTTGATGTAGTTAGATACAAGAAAACTTTAAAGACGATGCTTGTGGTGTTAGTATGCTTTCTTATCTGCTATCTTCCTATAGTCTGTGCACTTGCGTTGAGGAATATCATAGGAAATAGAAAAGAAGCATTTGTTTTTTATTATTTGTCACTTACGCTTATTGGTCTTAACTCTAGTATAAATCCAATCATCTATTTGGTGAGGTTTGCAGACATCCGTAGTAAGTGTCAGCAAACGTTTATGAACTTCCATTAAAATGCGGATCTCAGTAAGATAATATTAGAAAGCGATAACATTTTAAAATGGCTGGCAACTTTCTTTCAGTTAATGATCTTGACTGGAATATGCCTCTTCCGTGTGGGATCCACATCTTAAAAAGCACATCCAAGATTTAGAAAAAGTTCAAAGGCGAGCCGCACGTTTTGTTAGTGGATGTTATATCTATCTACCAGAGACAGTTACGAACCTCCTTCAAGAACTTAAGTGGCCATCTCTGGAAGAAAGGCGTAAAATGACAAGACTTACAACGTTTTATAAGATTATCTCTGGAGACTTGTATGTGGACTTTCCATCATATATACAGAAACCTACTCGAGTGACGCGCTCTTCACATCCTATGCGGTTTACTAATATGCTCACCACAAGTAACACATATAAACATTCCTTTTTCCCAAGAACAATTAAAGAATGGAATCTCTTACCAAACCACTTGTTGGAACAGAACAATTTAAATAAATTTAAAACAGCTTTAGAAGCATATATCATTAATTAATTTTTTTTAACTATTTAATTTATTTATTTGCAATATTATTTAAGTTTTTCTTTTAATATTAGCTTTATGGCAATAACCTTTGCTGATTATGTAATATAAATTGAGACGTCTACTGATTGTAATAAAAAATAGTAATTTATCCCACACCACAGAAACTAATCAGAATGCAGGAAAGCCGTTGTATATTAGTCGGTATTCCACTCTTCCTTCCCATCATGCATATGGTGTGGGATAAAATAGTTATACAAATCCTTCTCGTGACACACCATGGAATACCCCACTTGTCACTTGTATTTTCTTTGTTTACACACTCTAAAGGCTCGTGTGTACACATAGAAAATACAAGTGACGCGTGGGATATTCCGTGGTATACCACTCTAAAGCATTGTATAACTAGTATATATCTATCGTGAATGACCTGTTCTTCTTTTGTACCGGGTTGCGGTTACTTTTAGGGCAATCCGTATATATACCTAATTGCAAGAACCTTGTCATATAAAGATAAAAAATAACAAAATAAAAAATAGCAAAATACTCAATGGGAATTAACTAGAAATGGAAAAATTAATATATTTCTCCTTCAATTCGCCGCGTAATAGCGGTACGAAAGCTGTTTTTAGAATGGAAAGTTTTCTGAATGAATTTAACAATATTCTTAATTTTTCTTAATTCCAATTTTTTTCTCTTTTAGTTTTTATTTTCTGTTTCCATATGAAAATTAGGTTTAAATGTTGATGTATTATTTTTTGCTTGTCAAAAAGTTGTTTATATTTAAGGGTTGGAGAATCGATTCATCTCTTTAATTAACAGTTCATCTTTTTCTTGAGACGCGCGAAATTTCTATAAATCCTGTCGTAACTTTGGTCAGTTATTAAAACACTAACTCAAAAAACAATTAGCTATTGTATTCAGAACATCTGCTAGATTCACAGGGAGCCCAGCTTTATGAACCTATAATTTATGAAGGTATAATTCACTTAGCTTTGCTCGCAATGGGTTTCCTGTGTTGAGTCCGGTTTCCTGTTATACAAGCCGTAATCGGATCTGCAAGTTGGTAGCCGAACAATCCAATAACCGTTGGGTATTACTCATTGTGGGTTGCCTGTGTTGATCTGTAAGTCAACTGTTGTAATCAGATCTGGACCATAAATTTCATCGCCGATCAGATTCAAATTAATTAGATAACCGTTGGTAACGCACTGTCTTGTAAACACTCAATGAGTGCTTTAGACGATGCGTGACATCAACACAGGCAACCCACAATGAGTAATGCAACCCAAAATGAGTAATACCCAACGGTTTTTGAGACTAACAGACGGTGTCACTGAAAATCTAGATTCCTGACATGGACGAAACTGCAAGTTGTTCAAATAAATTCAACCTAAAGGAAATTCTCAATTCAACGACCTTTCACGGCGTAGCAATTATGAACATATCCACTAATGTATTTCTGATGTTAACTGCAACATTGGGGAATGGAATTATTATCGTTGCCATCTTGAGATCACAGAACCTGCAAACGCCATCCTACTTACTGATAACAAGTTTAGCCTTCACAGATGTTTTAGTCGGTTTGGTAGTTCATCCTTTGCTAGTGGTCATATTTACCAATTACTTGAAAAACGGGATGGATGGATTGTGTGTTGTAGAGAGATATTTCAACGAATTGGAATTTATAATTAGACTTCTTGGGGTTATTTCTATTACTCTTGTTGCATGCATTAGTATAGACAGATACTTGGCGCTTACTCTAAGACATCGATACCTAATTATTGTCACCAAGAAACGAGTTCGTTTATTGATTGTGGTCGTGTGGACTGTAGGATTTTATGTGGCTCTAGTATCGAGATGGAATCATCTGAAAAAAGCTATCGTGACATCCCTTGCCTTGATATTTTTGCTAATTCTCTACTTGCGCATACCCCATTATGCCTTATGTTTTTGGGGGGTAGTTATTGTCATTCAAATCAAACAAATTATCATTCAAATCAAATAAATTTGAATTACAATAACTACCCCCCCAAAACAGAAGGCATTATGGGTATGCGCAAGTAGAGAATATCTTGTACTTACT
This sequence comes from Stichodactyla helianthus, assembly GCA_015163945.2. Taxonomy (NCBI): domain Eukaryota; kingdom Metazoa; phylum Cnidaria; class Anthozoa; order Actiniaria; family Stichodactylidae; genus Stichodactyla; species Stichodactyla helianthus. The sequence continues at coordinate 14,532 of WUAP02061003.1, forward strand.
ACATCAAGTCTTTCAGAGCTCTTCATCTTTACACAGTACAAGTTCACGCCCAACAAGCCAACCCGTTGGCTGGGAACTTTGATGTTGTGAGATACAAGAAAACTTTAAAGACAATGCTTGTGGTGTTGGCATGTCTTCTTGTTTACTGTGTACCTTTGATTGGCACCATCTTCGGAGGACTGTTTCTGGGTGGCCAAGCGGAATATGCAACAGAATCCATTTCTGTGAGAAATGATATTGAACTGCGGTGAAATAGAAGTTTTGAATGATGATCGTCGCAGTGAAATATATTCAATCTAAGCGATTGAAAATAAATGAACATACCCGAAAAAATTTCGGGCTTCAACGGGATTCGAACCCATGACCTCCGCGATGCCGATGCGGTGCTCTACCAACTGAGCTATGAAGCCAACCCATTTCTCTTACTGTGGTATTGATTTACCTGTTTGTATTGAATTCAAGCATAAATCCAGTCATTTATTTTGTAAGATTTAAAGACATTCGAAAGGCATCCCTACAAGCGCTTAGGATCTTTTGACAGTAAGATGTAAAGTTTAGTTTGTTGAAACAATAACGATAAGTTCGATGAACTGAGATTAAGGATTCAAGTATGACATTAGAATCAATAGATAATCATAACATTAATAGCCTAATAGTAATAAAGACCTCGGTATCACAAAGTCTATTATTTTTTTCTCCATATTGATGCCAACTAAGAGTAAGTGAAAAAAAGAGAAGAAAATCGCTGTATTAGGTACAGCGAGCAAACGAAAAAATGGACTCGCACGGGTAACGCTGGGTACCAAAAGAAATAGCTTATCATAATCAAAAAAAAAATTGCATGAGAAAGAGTGCTCACAATGGGATATGGGGATAGCATGAGAACGAGTGCTCACAATGGGATATGGGGATAGCATGAGAACGAGTGCTCACAATGGGATATGGGGATAGCATGAGAAAGAGTGCTCACAATGGGATATGGGGATAGCATGAGAACGAGTGCTCACAATGGGATATGGGGATAGCATGAGAACGAGTGCTCACAATGGGATATGGGGATAGCATGAGAAAGAGTGCTCACAATGGGATATGGGGATAGCATGAGAAAGAGTGCTCACAATGGGATATGGGGATAGCATGAGAAAGAG
>WUAP02061114.1:0-14559 GCA_015163945.2 Stichodactyla helianthus
ATATCAAAAACCCGAGGCTATGCCTCGGGTTTTTATATTTGATAAAACACTGCTGCTCGTTTTTTAAATACTACATAAAATTAAAAACTAATCTTATGAATAATATTTATAAAATTGAATAATAATAAATAAATAGAATAATTATAGAATAATAAATACTACAGACCTATTTTACCCCAAGACAAATATTCCTATAACTGCTAATCTCACAAAGAGCTATAAAATAAGAAAATAGCTAAGAAATATATTTATACAATAAAATGCTTCAATCCCTATTGTTCACTGAACAAAATATTTCTATAACTGTTTTTAAAAACTCTTAAAGAAACAGATTTTCTAAGATTTAAACTTAGACTATTCCATAATTTACTGGTGGTGACCGCAAAAGTCCTACCACCTTCAGTAACACGGTTAAATCTAGGGCAGATGAAATTAATATTACTATACCTAGTGCTGCGACTATGGCACTGATTGTTTAACTGTAATGAAGCCTCAATATCAGGGGCGGTGCAGACGGGGGGGCTAGGGGGCTGAAGCCCCCCCACTTTTTACTAGAATGACATACATGCTCTACTATCAAGGTGTAAGGGATTTACTAAGCTAGCCCCCCCCCCCACTTTCATAATTGCTCCGCCACTCCTGAATATATATTGGAACTTTATCCTTAATACGTCTATATGCTAAGCAGCATTTAGCTATTTTAGCTTCATCATAAAAAGGAAGCCACTGGTATCGGCATTACAGATACCCTCGCTGCTCTCTTTTGCAGCTTTAAAACGTGACCTAAGTTCTTATCACAACTTGTCCAAACTGTACTAACATAGTGCACTACAGATCTTATCATAGTGTTATAATATAACAATCTTTGTTTAAAGGGTAAGTAAGATGTTATCTTTTTCAGTATACCAATTCGCTGCGACAGTTTCAAACAGAGTTTCTCGACGTGAGAGTTAAAGGAGAGTTCAGAATCAATTTCCAGCCCTAGCAATTTAATATTAGGGACAAGTTCGAGTTCATTTCCTTTAACAGAAAGGTTCATTTCACAATCAATCTTTGAGGGGAGACATTTGCCAGTAATAAGTATAGCTTTAGTTTTGCTCTCGTTGATTGGGAGTTTATTGGAGGCTGCCCATTCGTCAATTTCAACAATTGAGGAATTTAGACTATCCTTATCCTGTAGTCTTGTAATTGAGCCATAGTCTGCAGAGGAGGTGAGTGTTGTATCATCTGCGTACAGGTTGACCATAGACGAAGTGACGTAGAGGCAAATCATTAATAAATGTGATAAATAGCAAGGGACCCAATATAGAGCTCTGGGGAATACCATAACGTACGAATGCAACATTAGACTTCTTATCCCCCAACTTGACAAACAAGTATTGCTTCTGTCCATCCGATAAGAGGTGAACCACAGAATAGATTCCTTCGTGAGTCCGTACACTTCAAGTTTCTTTAGTAACAAATTATGATCAATCATGTCGAAAGCTTTGCGATAACCGTAACCATTCCACTAACACGATTATCCAGGTTAAACAGCAGGTCGTCGACAATCTTGATCAGGGCAGTTTCAGTGCCATGATTCGTGCGGAACCCTGACTGCCTAGCGTAGATTATATCATTTTCACACGAAGCTGTAAAGTGCATTATGGACATGTCTTTCAGCAACCTTGGATAATATGGGTAACACTGATATAAGTCGGTAATTTGAGACATCGGCTTGATCTCCACTCTTGAAAAACTGGTGTTACCAAAGCTGTTTTCAAACAGCTGGGAAACACAGTGGATGAAAATGAAAGGTTGATCAGTTTAGCAATTGAAGGTGCAATAAACGGAGCTGCTAATTTAAGCATACGAGAACTAATTATGCCGTCAATACCCGTGGCTTTATTGGAGCCAATTTTCAAGAGGTAATCAATGACGTCCCTTTTAGTGATTGATGGAACAGAAAAGACAACATTTTCGTCTTTCCGAGATCTTACAAAATTGCTCAGCTTCGAAGCGTCGAATGCCACACTGGGTATCAGTGTTCTCAATCGATCAGCAATTGTAGAAAAGTGATGATTAAATACCTCAGCCTTGTTTTCATTGTTTTCAAAAACACGCACGTTGTTTCTTAGATGATTGTCTGATTGTTGCTTATTTCCACCAATACGCGATTTAATCGTCTTCCACATTCCTTTAGAATCAGTGTTCTCGTTTTTCTCAAAAATGTTTTGAAGGAACTGTGATTTCGCGCTTCTCACCATAATAACAAGGGGAATTAGTTTTGGTTTCTTAAAAATCTCTACACATCAGTATGATGCCTACCATTATCGTAAGTATGGTAATCAAAAACAAATATATACAAAATAACAGTAACTCTTTTTATTCATATAAATTAATATTCATAGGACTTCAAAACTTGTTCACCTACATGTATTTTTCTTAGCACACTATAAACTCTCCACTCTGTATAATTTATCTACAATACCCCTAAATACCAATTTACAGTTGTGGTCAAACTTTGATTGTAATAAACAAGTTTCATTTTTTCAAGTTAGGGTGAAGAGAAAAAATATGGTCATCTTAAATAGATTTGACTAAAAATTTCAGAATGATATTTTAAAGTTTGACAAAGATAATGCCAGTTGCTTTTGAAAACCTTTTTAACAATGCTAATAAAAAATACTTTGCAAAGGTTGTATATATAACACAAGGATTAGTAATCTAGACTCATAAGTAAAGCAGTTCCTCTCTTAATCCAGTGATCAGATGTCATAGCACCAGCCTTCAGGTCTATAGCTACCACAAATGATGCACGATCAGATGTACCAGCACGGTTAGGATAGTAATAACATGGGCATGTGTACATTCCTGTAGAAATAAAACAAAACAAATGATTACACAGGAAAGTGTTAAACCACAATGCCAGCTTGTAGTCTTATTTCAGTTTATATTATTAGTGATAGCATTATTTACTGTACCTTTGCCAGTCTTTTTCTTGTTTTCAACAGGCTTGAAGTGAATGGTAGGCATTGGACTGACAAGCATCATAGGGCTTGCTTCTATCAGACATGCATTCTTCTTGTCCCAACCAGCTCCCTCTAGAAACAAACCCTTTACCCACACACCATCCTGTTGAGGAAGGAGGAAGAAACGAACAGATAAGAAATGAAAAGTATTCCATCTTCCTGTTATTTGTGAGCTTGTTTACTTTCCCTTATATCTGAATCTGGATGTCAACCCCTCCAGATCTTGACAACTCACCTCAGTACATATACTTAACTACCAGTAAAATCACACATCCCTTTTAGATCTATTTTCACCTCCCCTTTCTCCTCTGGTTGCATTCCCCACCCCTCCCCTCTGGTTAGTCTCAACCACCCTTACCTTCTCTTTGTCTTGTCAGTCAGTCGACTGTCCCTTCTGGTTGTCTGTCTCAACCACCCCTCTTCTCTTGTCGCCTGTCTCAACCACCCCTCCCTTCTGGTTGTCTGTCTCAACTAACCCTCCCCTCTGGTTGTCCATCTCAACCAACCCTCCCCTCTGGTTGCCCACCCCAATCACCCCTCACCTCTGTTTTACAGTCTCAACCACCCCATACTGACCTTGGGCTGTTGAGTAATGTTGCTATCATCAACAGTAGCCACCACAAACTCCCAAGAAAGGGTGTCCACAGATATATTGTTCTGTCTGGCACATGTTTGTAACACAGCAGTCAGGAAGCCCGTAGGAAATGTAAAAGCTGACATCCAGAATATAATTGGTTGATGAGCTGTGGTAGCCCACTTGTCAAACTGTTCAACTCTTTGTACCAGATCACGAGTCCAGGCAGCCAGAGGCTTGTTAGATGGATATGCCTACAAGGTGAAATATTATATGGATTAAGGGTATTAATCATAAATGCAATAATGGATGGGTGTGGTCAGTTACCTTGCCCCATAGTGGCGGCACTCTTGCATCAAAGATACAGTTGAAGGTTTCCTCAAGGTCAGAAGACATGACGACCAATCCCTTGATACCTTTCTCTAAATCAATAAGTGACTTTTTGATGACACGAAGCAGCATGTTGAAGCGCTCAATCTGAGAAAGAAAAGAAATTTTAAATGGAATTCTGACGGAAAACAAAGAGAAAAGTAGAACAAGAGTGATTTGGGTTAGTTTTAGGTGTTAATGTACCTCTTGTAGTAGGACAACATTGAGAGGGGAAGGGTCATCTGCCAGGTTCTTTGCTGTTTGCTCATAATCAATCTCCTCAGGAACCTTTTTCAGCACATCGGCTGCCAGTTCAAGGACCTGGAATAGAAATAATACAGAAAATCAAAAACAAAAACAAGTTTTAAGCACTGATAAAAAGAAATTATCGCATTGAGTACACGATATGGTACGTAAAGATAAAATGACTACCTAATAATGCTTTTGTTTTGAACGGTATTGTAATTAATAACTCGATAGTAATCGATACTAGTCAAAACTGCTAATGAAAAATCTATTCTTGGTTTGTAATTGACGTCATAGCCGCCATGTTGGAAGAATTTGACAAAAGATTTTTAATGAATTCCTTTGTTATATCTTCCAACATGGCGGATATGCCTTTTGTCATTTTACTCTCTTGGGAATGATTGCAAACCAAGAATAATTGTCGATTACTGACAATTCGTTGCTTTAGCAATTTTATCGATTTCCTATATAATTACCTGATTTTATAGATTATTATCGACTGTTATTTGTTATCGATTTTATCGACTGCAGGTTTCGGGTTGAAATCATCCATTGATCATCCGATCACAAGGAAGTAACGGTACGGTAAAGTACGGAACAGCTACGAATATGACGCATTGTTTGCCAGTAATCGAAAATTTCGATCTTTTATCTTACGTCGTGAAAGAACGTTACAGTTTTGATTACATTGCGCGGATGCCATTGCGTTACATTTACGTGACAGCGGTACCTTTTCTTCTTTGCTCTCTCCTTGTCCTCCTGCGACGACTTGTGGCTGGAGAGACAGCAGGGTATCTGAGAGAGTTCTGAAACGAAGCCAAGAACGGAGATCATTATCAAACAAAAAATTTCAAAAGAATTCGATGCGCGCACAACAGAATCGATGTGGACCCTGACCTTCGTGGGTTACGCAAAGCAGTCGACCGTAGCTGACCGTTAAGCGGAACGTTTGAATTACGAATCCGTTCAAGGCTGATATCTCTAACAAATGGTTAATCCATAATTCAAACCATATACTGCAGCAGAAAGTTTCTACTTGAGAATCTCACCTTGTCTCTATGATCTGACTTGCAATGTCTGCGTTAGGGTGTTGTCCAAATGCTTCAGGGTGGTCCACATTTGGCAACATGCTGATGTATTCCTAGAATATCAGTAGGTTACCCACGTGAGTGAAATGATATTCATTCATCATTATAAGAAGCTCTTTATACAGCTACATACCCTATACGATGATAACGGTCCATCTTTTGGTATGTAATACGTAGGCAACGACGATAGTCTAAAGATTGATAACAACAACAACAAAAAACGATATCGCAGTTTTTCATAAACAGAACCTATAGCTATTATTATTGAATGACAAAGTGGAAATTTTATAATCCCAATGCGGCTTCCTGAGGTTGCACTTTTCCGCTTCATGCGGAGTTGAGTATGCGAGTAAGTCTAGTCTAGTGGGAGAGGGGTCATGCATTCTAGGTTGAACTTAATTTGGGAGAGTTGATCCGTTGAGGTCTTTAATCTGGAAGTTGTTTACGACATATTTGAGAATGTCACCTGTAGTACGGTGTTTGTAGAGCTGTGTCGCAGAATGATTCGTTGATGTACGAGTGAAGGAGTCGACGATCCCAATCATCTGTCACGTGACCACCGTAATTAACACCAGCGATCTGAAGACCAAGGATAAAGGAGGTCAGAACTATGGCAAGTAGAATCTTTAGTATAATAAAGTTATGAGAAATTCAAAGCAAATAGCATTCTTGGGTGCTCAGGGGTAGATTGCATCAGTGATTTTCTGTAGATTGCCAATTCAAGTTCCCAAGGATGAAGGAATCTCCCTCCGTGGGATGGCCTGAATGAATAAGCCACGCCTGTGTGAAGGGTTTCTGTGTTCAAGACCAGTGTACTCACCAGATACTTTAGAGCGTCCCATGGTGTTTCTTCGTATTCATCCAGGTAAATACTGAGTAGGTTCTCTGAAACCTTTTTTAAAATGTGCAACAGTATTCAGTGCGGAAGTCTTATCATCCATTAAAGACGTTAAAAGAAAATTTGAAGGGACGTGTCAATGATGGACGAGCGAGATCAGAGGATGAACTCTGCGCTACCATGACTCCACAATTCTCTCTCCATCCTGATTTTTTCCTTTTTTTCCTTTTCCTCCTACTATCCTCCCACGTTTCTCTACCACTTTCTTCTGTTCCTCCCATCCCACTTGCAGTACTCCTCTCTTTCTTTTTATTTCATTAAGCCTCCTCCCGCTACACTTTGCAGCCCTTCTCATCTTTTTGTCCCACCAATTCCCCTCCCACCATCTTTTCTAGTCTCCCTCTCTTCCTTTCTCTTCCCTCTTTTCCATAAGCCATAAGCCTTAATAAGGGACTGTATTATTTATACCTGGTCTTGAAAAGCTACAGACAAGGAATGTATTTTGAGAAGGCATAAGGGGTATCTATAAGAATTTGAGGAGAACAAGGGGGTGCAGTGATTTGTTTTCATTTTTTCTTTGATTTTCCTCCACCCTACCCCAGGCATAAATAATGAACAGTCCCTAAGATCACCTTAAACTCCGCTAAGACAAGAAAACGGCATAATCATGTGTAACCCACCTCAAAATCGGAGTCATTGAACCCATAAACGATGTTCCAGCCCAGCATAAGGAACTTTCTTCTCTCAAGAAGGACGCTATGGAAGAAGCACAAGGCGAACAGCATCTTCTTGTACTTGTCTTGTTTGTGGCAGCGTGAGAATTGTTGCTCCGTGATCAACTGGTAGAGACGTTTCATGTTGGCCTTGAGACCCTGGGAGATAAAATACAACAAAATAACACATGGTAACAGCAATATTAAAAAGACCAGAGAAACAGAAATGGTTGCTGCAGGATTTTTGCATTGTTTGATGTATCTAGGCGTTTGTTTGCTATAATACTGACCAGTAACAAGTGAACTAAGAGTTTCTACTGAAAAGGATACGTTTCTTGAGTTAAGGTTATAAATAGCCCTTTTCTGAGTTCTCGAAAAAGATGCATGAAGGCGAGGTTTCTTGCAAAAGTCACGCTTGGTGGCGCGAAACGACTGCCTTGTTCTGTTGTCACTCTTTTCTCTATGACTTGTTCGCAGTTCACTCGTAAAAATATACTTTTGAGCAACAGAAAAAGTCAACGAAATTTTAGTCGTGTCAAGCCACCAAGCGTGATTTCGCACGAAGCCTCGCGTTCATGTATATTTTCGCGAATTCGGAAGCTATAGCATATTTCAGGGGGGGAGGGGGCAGGTAAAAACATGTAAACGGAGAGGTAGGCTCACGTAAATATGCACAGACAAATTCCAGAAACCCACCATCCCTCCCCTGCCCATAAAAATACGGGCGGTCCCTACTCCTTGTTATCCTTGACCCACGCGATTGCCTTTGCTGTGTATGTATGTTTTACCTTGGGTGGTTCTGTAGTCATCTTGATGCCCACTTGCAGGATAGAGATAGGAAAGTCTGGGTTAGGACTACTACTGAGCCACAGTCTGAAGTCTGGATGAGGATCTTCTACCTGAAGCTGTTCTACCAGCTTATCCAGTTGAGGCATCCAGCTCAGAGATAAGTGACAATTGGCAAGGAAAACCCAGTTACCCTGTGAAGAAGACCAAGATATCAAAAGAGAGCAATGAATGAATAAATGGATGGATGGATGGGCGGACGAACGCACAAACGAAAGAACAAAAAAGACTGACAGACGTCTATAGATCTGATTTCTTTTAAATGGAAAATGTTTGACACTGCGCTCAGTGTATGTGCACTCAAGCTCAAGTCCTATAATTGGATAGTGCTTTTTCCGTGATTTTGATTGGCTCCAAACGAAAGCCATTTTAGAGCTACCATAACTTAGGTTGTCAGTCATTCCCTTCTGTATCATTTGTTTGTAGAAATAAAAACAAATATTTTGAAACCATTTTTCCCCTCTGAACAAAAGGCACCAACCACAGCAACATCAACGAAAACTGGCAACCCAGAAATAAAATACCTCATTCAAAATGGAAAAAGAACAGATACGACAGACTTACGTCTTTGACTCCCTCTTTGATCATTCTAGTGGCGATAGGAGCCTGGCCTTGTCCAAGGGAGAGCGCGTGAAATCGATTAGACATACCACAGTTCTCTGCGAGCTGCAATAGTGCACTGGTAGGATCCTGTACAGAAATGACAATAGCTAAATATTAACTGATATCATATAAGGCGTAAATTTTTATACAAATTTGTAAGATTCGTTCGGATTTAATTATACTAAATTTCCCATTCAAGGCGCTGAATTCCAGATTCCATTTCCTGGATTTCGGATTCCAAGAGCTGAAATAAAGGAGTTTCGCAGCACCGCCATCTTAATTGTCAGGAATAATGCAATATTTTTGCATGGAAAAAGATTTCATTTCCCAGAGGTAAAATCGCGTCCTAGTATCCACAAAAGATTAATGACTTAGTGCATAAAAGAATAAGAAGAGGCTTAGATCCTTTAACCAAGAAGACATGAAGTAAATCTTTTGAAGTCTCTGTCAGTGATATTTCAAAAGCAAACGTCCTAGTGCGTTGTCTTTGAGTATTACTGCTGAGACCCTTCTATTGAGTTCACTCCATCATCAGGTTCTCTGACATGAGGTGCCACAATGAGTGTTAGACGTCTTACCACTCCAGGGGATAATACGAATATCAAGGGTGTCTTGGTAGATGAGTCGTCTACTACTGAAGACATGTCCAGCACAGGGGGCTCTACAAACCTACACAGCAAATATAAACATGGCACGTCAGACAAGACTGTGTATCAAGGTGAATAACTGACAGAGAAGATTTCATTTTAGTGGCATAGGAAGCATGGGTAGTGTGCTGCTAATGCGCTGCTTCTCACTGCTGTGGTCTTGGGGTCGATCCCCGAACCTGCTATATCATGAATAGAGTTGTTTGTTGGTTCTCTCCTGTGCCTTGAGGATTTTCTTTGATCAACTTCCATTTTCCAATTCGACATTTGGGCATCCTTAGTTTGGGGCCTAGCTCTACGTTGTTCATAACAACGAAAGCTTCGTGATTTTTTGGGTGGTTAGGCAGATGTCCTAATTTTCTTTTAATTTCATGGTGGTCATAATTTATAAGGAACATGTCATAACATATGGCAGAGCTATGTACTTACTTTGAGCCAAGGTTATTAACGATAAAGGACGTAGCAGTGAATGATACTCTGTCAGCCCTAAGAGATCGGACCACTAACATTCTTTGTAACTCATTACATGCGTTCTCCCATTCGCCTAAACGAGAACAATACAAAAAGAGCCACTTAACCCAATGCGGTAATTTTTTCAACCACTTGCGCATTAAATTTTTGGAGTTGAGAGCTAAAAATCATGGGCAATGCAGGCGCAAGTGCAGGCGCAAACGCAAACAAAAATTAACGCAATGATGACTGTTTCGATCCTTAGCCTTGGACTCGAGTTTTGTCTTAATTAACTTTGGAATTTGCGCATGAGCTAGTGTTGCTAGTGAACATCATCATATGAAAGGCAGGGAGTACAACGTGGTCAAAGCATTTTTTATGGGACGGTCTGGATAATATACTGGGTATCTTACCAGGCAAGGGAGTATTTTCTGGTTCTGCACTTGTATACCATTGGTGCCAGTCACGTGGGTACTGTTCAAATGATGTAACAATTCCATGGAAATTTGGAAGTCTGAAAGTGAATGAATAAATCGGTGAGAAATCATTGTGGGAGAAATGAATGAAAAAGAGAACGTGAGGTAACAAGAGGCGACGGGAGAGAGAACACTAAATGCATATGATGTCGGGTGAAAGAATGATTACCTGGGACATTCAAGTCCTACAACGAAGATGTAAAAATTCTAGCAAACGAGCCTTATCAATTGACTTATACTAATGAAGATGGTAATGGTAATGGCGAGTGACGACGGTGATAGTGGTGATGATTGAAGACGATGATGATGGTGATATTAGTAATGATGTCAACGATGATGATGATGGTGATGATAATGATAATGATGATGATGATGATCATATAAAATTATAATAAGCAATTACACTTACTTATCCAGCTCAGTGATATTATCCCAGGATGTTTCCGAGAGCCACTGAGTACAAGGGTTGTCCATCTGTCCCTCACGATCGAGAACCTGACACAAAGAAAGTTACAGTAACTTACTTTGCATTCAATGTACAGATTTCCAAGAATAGATGTGTGCCTGCAGTGCAGAGACTTACCACTCCACCACGTAGAAAGAAGCTGTATTCGTCCATGTTGAGTTTGCCTGCAGCTTCTAGGATCTTGGAGCACATTTGGAATGAGAACAGCAGTTTGTGCCTCTCGAACAAACCACGGCAGGTGTACCTGAAAACAGGGAGATAGAGATCAATTCCAACCACTTGTGCATACTCAAACCCCTCACTTGTGCAACTTTATCTTGACCTGTGCGGCATATTTGTTGAGCTACTTTTATTTCCAGGATTCGCACAACTCTGCCCTACACTACACCTGCCCTACACCTACCCCACATTCCAGCATTAATTCCAATTCATCAGTGCTTGACCTTAACTTTTATCCATCAATGGCCCTTGGGCTGGTGGAGCTGAGAAGTTACTAGTCAAGAGATAACCCATTGGCTGGTGGTTCTCAAGTTTTACTAGCCCTAAGGTAATTTTTACTAGTCACAGACTAGTGGACTACTGCTAAGGTTGAGCCCCGTTCATGGAATAGCGTCATAGCTTGCGCAACATTTTTTGCAATCCTGGGCCATCTACAACTACAATCCAGTATCTTTATTTCATACAGCTTTGCTTTAGCTTGCGCAACAATCTACTACCACAATCCCACACTCTTACAATCGAGCAATACCTTGCGCACCATCTAGTACTAAAGGAGTTCTGCACACATTACTGCCTTTACTTTCAGTTTCTTTTTGAGAATTACTTGATTGACATACGTAAGTTCCCGCCTATCAACAGTTTATTACCAGACAACGCGGCTGACTTACTTGTACACAGAATACGTGTGATACTCGTTCAGGTTCTGGATTCGATTCTCGAGGTTAGGACTTCTTTGACTTTTCTCGATGGAGTTGTTAAACAGATCGATGTAGGCGTCCAAAGAGAACTGGTACATAGGATCAATACGACCCATGTCATTAAGAACAAAGAATAGAATAGATGATCGCTGCGCACAAGGTCGATAACCCTGAATGACGAACAGAATATAAAAACAGTAAGAATACGGTTTTTTAAGCTCAGTTGTAAGGTATAGACACCTTGCACGTAATGAAATCCCTGACCAGGGGTTCCGAACAGTTGAAAGAGTTATAGTTGAAAAGTTTTTAATTATCAAGAGAGAAAAACAAAATTCTATTGATCCCCTGTTGGGGTTCACGGTATGACCTCTATTTCGCCCTTGAACATAAATTTCTTATCTTGAACCATCTTATACACTCGTCATTTAGGAAATGTAATAAAAGACTATGCATGTCTATATACTGTGATATAAACACGGCAAAGGTTATAGACCACGAGAGAAGGTTTACCAGCTGCGTTAAGGTGGCTCGCAACAGTTTTGAATGAAACTTCACCATGGTCGGGGGGTTATTTGTCACTGGTTTTCATGCAACAGGGGTTACCATAGCAATGAATTTGTGAAGTTTCAAAGTTATCGAAAATTGTCTTCCCTGATTTTCAAAGTTAAACCCAAGGAAGAGAAAACTACTGCGAGTCATCTTAAACAATAACAGTGCTTTCGATTTAGGTGGTGTGTCAAACGTACCTCTCTGGCCGCATCAATCTTGATCTCAGTTTGTTCACTGACTGTCAGCTGTTCAGCAACCTCTTGTGAAGTTATTTTAGATGAGTTAAGGGTGTTAACAAGCTGTTCATCATCCAGTAACGATCCTTGCGCTGTCTGAAGAAGTCTAAGTAGCGAATACTCGTATAAAAAGTTAGCTTTTCAATATTCGCCGCATTCAAAACACAAGTCTAACGATGTAAGACTAACCTTAGGATCTCATCTTCTAGTTCTTCTAGTTTCTTTTTGCCTGCAGCGATGTTTATGACCAGTGCGTCTTTTTGTTCTTCAAGCTCAGGACGTTCCCTACGAACGACAATACCAAGGAGCTGTGCTTCAAGACCTGCAAAGAAATAAACAAGAAATCATCAGCATCAGCATCTTTTTTGTAGTATTGACATAAGTATTATATTTACTATGCACACTAACACTATCAACGCATCACAACAATATGGATTATAACATCCGTAGGCACACACCATTATCACCATCATCAGCAATGGTAGCAACATTGTCATCGTTATCCGTAGCCGCAGGAGCATCATCATTTTAACAACAATCATCATCATCATCATCATCATCCCCATCATCATCCCCATCCTCATCCTCATCCTCGCAACCACCCTCACATACCAACAAGTACAATCCCTAATGTTTTTCTTTCCAATAAGATTACATACCTTGTTCTTTGACAGCAAAGTTCACTATAGTAGTCTTGGTGGATATTTCAGGGGTATAGTGAGGATTACTCAGTTTAGTAGTTATGTAAAACCGGAATTCAGGATTGTACTCCACTTCCTTGTCACCTAGCTTGATTAGATAACGACCACCTGACAAAACAACTTATCTAAGTGTACCATAAGCGTAACTGTGGCTTTTTAAATAATATTTAAGGACCCCCAATTTTTTTCGTCTTTAAATTCAGTTATTACCAACATGTATAACATACTTCAATATAAAAAATTCTCAAAGCAGGGGAACGAATGGCACGTAATTTACGAAAAAAATCCACGTCTACGTTGATTCGAATTCCATACAATTTAGTTGCACCCCACGGATAAAAAGCTTCATAACTGTTTTGTACCTGCTTCTTCAAACATGACTTTGTGTCAGAAATGTGAAGGATAATACTGCTCATGTTCTGGTAGCTTTTCGTTGCATTTAGTTTATTTTCAACATTTTTCTCGATGTGTTTATGTCGATGCGTTTAAGTTTTTAAGTTTCGCTAAAGCGCGCGTATTTTCTTCTGGGGGCCTTATTTTGACGGCACATAGCAAAGAAATTCATACTATTTCATTTTTTGAACAAGTATATAATGTAGTATGTTCAGAAAAAAAAATAAAAACAAGGAATTTTTAATCAAAAAAATCAAGGAATTCTTCATTTGCCCACAAACGTCCTTAAGTACGATTTCTTAAACATGATCATTACTCCAGTAATTCATAAACCAATAATGTTCAAATGTAGTTGTAAATTTTCGTGTAATGATTCTGTAAATCACGTTAAATGCAATCTTCCGTACAACTTTTTCTCTGATTGTAGTTTTTTTAAGAATGCTTTATGAACGCTTTACTCACCAACTTTTACAAGGGATTTGTTTAAGATTGGTGCTAAGGACGGATCAAGCTCTTCCTATAAAAATGAAAACATTTCATGAGTCGCGGTTACAGTTAACAATATGAGCTGGAGAAAGTGAGAAGGAAGGATTGAAGGAGGCTGTGATAATAATAGCTATTCTGATAATGATAGACTGTAAATGTGTTTTTTGTTTTGTCCTTCAAACAGAACTGTAGACAGGGATTTCCTGTAAATCATACCTGCACGTTCTGTAAGAGAACAGGACTACCAAACTGTACAGCGTTCTCTAAGGTTCGTAGATAGTCATGTTGCTGCAAGTCAATGATTTTCAGACCCTAGAGAAAAAGAGAAGACAAACCTTCCGTTACGAATGATGTACAACGCATCAGTTATAGGGTATTCTACTAACCTTCTTGATTTCCATATTTTTGATCCATTTGAGGGCTTGTCCTTGAGGATCGATCATGAGAGGCCATCTGAAAGCGAGAAGAGAGGAGTCAATTGGCAATGATATATGACATACTAGTGAAGGCAACTGATCATAGATCAACTATTTGCTGTGGGTGAGGGCAATACAACTAATGATAACGGTGTTTAATGATGTAATTGTGTTTCATCAAGCAATTTTTCTCGGAAAAAATTCTCGAGAAAAATTGCTTGATAAAACACAATGACATCATTAATCATTTACCAAGCACAGTAAACATAACGGTGTTGTTGTTACTGCTGCTAATTGTATTGGTGGTGATGATGGTGGTGGTAATTAGGATGTTATAGTGATGGTGAAGATGATGGTGATTATGATTATGGTAGTGGTGACGCTAATGGTGGTGGTGCTGGCGGTGGTGATGATGACAATGTTGCTGATGAGAAATGATGATGGAACTGGTGGCGGCGATGATGATGATGATGATGATGATAGTGATGATGGCGGTGTTGGTGGATGTTTCGTTTAAAACCTAAGCATAATTAA
>WUAP02061115.1:0-17854 GCA_015163945.2 Stichodactyla helianthus
GAAACAATGGTTCCAAGTCGAGACTGAACTTGATTTTTTTGTTTATCAAGGCCAACCTCGACTTGAAACCATTGTTTTGTGATCATTCAAGCCAATTCGGGAAAGGTCTATTCATTTACTTCGACTACTACATGTTGCAAGTGACCTTGTGTCGCTAAACGACAGCCTAAAAACTAAATTTCCGATCTTTCAAACAAAAGGATATTTAGTATAAAAGGTCTTTATTTCTTTTCTTACAATGCATTGTCTGAGTTACCCCCAATCCAAGATTCACTCCACAATCTTTGCTTTATCTGTCAGTAGAGAGTTAAGAGTAATTGTACGCCTACTTTAAAATGGAGAGCCACGCATCTGGCATGACCCTTGGTAATACATTAACTCCAGCGATCTAGCAGGGGGCAAAGAGTTGTCAATTGTATGACGGTTAGACTACTGGAGAGAAGAGAGAAAAAAGAAAAAAAACAAAAACAAAAACAAATAATAAAGAACGAAAATAAAATGCGTGAATAAGAACTAGGATAATGAGTCTAAGCAAAAAAGATAAGCAAGTCAAGAAGATATTCTCTAGAAAAGAGTAAGGAAGAGCCTATATTGACAAAATCAGACAATGGAATATGAATTATAAAAAGGGATTGCTTTAAAGCTAAGACGATGACGCGGAATATAGAACGAATTTCGTACGAGTAGGGAACGATACGGCAAACTTGTAGTCGTACCGTAGCAGAACCGTACTTTTACGTAGCCATGACTACGCGTTGTGATTGGATGATTCACAGGAAAACAATGGGAAGCCATTTCAGTGTTACTGCATACCGAACCGCGTACGTGCTATAAGTCAGTACCCTATATAGGTTTCTCTCTCACACGATAACCATTCTTACGGGAAGCCATTACAGTGTTACTGCATACCGTATCATGTACGTGCTGTAAGTCAGTACCGTACGTTTCCCACTCATACGATAACCGTTCTTATGGGAAGCCATTTCAGTGTTACTGCATGCTGTAAGTCAGTACCGTACGTTTCCCACTCATACGATAACGGCATTCTTATGGGAAGCCATTTCAGTATTACTGCATACCGCTCCGTTTACGTGCTGTAAGTCAGCACCGTACGTTTTCCACTCATACGAAAACTGCTCTATCGTTAATCGACCGCTACACAAGCTACTTTTTGAGTATCATGTTTTAAATTTCAGACAACGACGCGTAGGACGTAAGAGGATTTTTCCTACACAATATGTAGTGGGCAAAACTGAACTAGCAAGCTATTCACTGAGTAATGATTCCTACGCTAATGCTAAGCCGTCTGGGTGCTTTTAATTCCTTAGGTGGGCTGGTAAAGTGTTATCTTGGTGCCTAGGAGTGAGAAAGAGAGCGAGTTAATAGGTGAGCTACCGTTGCATCCCTTGTTCTTTCCCCGGTTTATTATTCCGCAGGCTAAAATGAAGGCCGCACCCTTGTTTAGTGACTAATTCTATGTGTTACTGAGAGCCGAACGAATAAACCGAGTCACAAAACCTACAGGTAGCCCAGTAATTATATCAAAACTGAGCTTGGTTGTAATTTCTTGAAAGTTAAACGACTTTTTAGGGACTACTCATTATTCAAGGGGGCTGGAGGAAAATTAAGGGGGTTCCGAGAAAAAAAGGACAAAAGAGTAGTGTTGAACTTTTATTTCTTACTTACGGGGAAGGTCTTGAAAAACGTATTACAGACAAGGAATGTTTTTTTTTTTTAGCTGGCAACTTCTTAGTGGCGGCGTGTGCGTGTGCGTGGGCGTGTGCGTGCGTGAGGGGAGTGTGGGTTTGAAATTTTTGGGAGGGCATAAGTTGGGTCTTTATAAGAGCTTGAGAAGAAGGAAGGGGGCTGAATTTCCCTTTAATTTTCCAGCCTACCGCCTAGACATAAATAATGAATAATCCCTTAGCAATACTGAAAACTCCAGAAGACAAAACATTTAACCAACGGACGTCTTAGAGGAAGAAACTTCGTCGAAACTAGTTCAAAAATAAGCAGCAGCAGCAACAACAAAATAAGTATTATTGTCAAACCCTTTTTTGAATAACAAAGCCTCGTGAGAATTGCCTTAACAAAAACTTCTTAGTCTGGCTCTGTATAGAATAATACAATAAATATGTATTTTTTTTTAAATCGATGACGCAGTACTTCCGCTCTTATGATTCATCGGTCTGGTTACCTAGCAACGCTGTACGTCGGTGAAATGCGTTAGGAAATGATAATAGTTTTCGACTATTTTTCAGCCGGTTTTTTTTTTTTTTTTTTTTTTTTCCCCGACGAGTTTCTCTCTGACTTCTCTGGAAAGTAGCGTTTATTAATTAAAAAATTAATTCAAATTAAGAATTGAAATTCAATACTCTAATCACTTCCTACTATCATTCGTCCCTTCCCTTACTTTTTCAATTTCATTATCTATTTAATATAAAAACAAGTTAGAAGGGGAAACACACGCAAGAATAATATTTTTTAAAAGCTCTAGATCTGAATCCCGGTTTAACATCAACATCACTTGAATACTCAAACTTGTAAACACTTGGAAAATCCTCAATGTAATTCGAATTCAAATTCTTTTTAGTACTTTGCTATGATAATAAATTACTGCCTTGCCAACGCTACCGCTGAAAGAACACGCAATCGAACGAAGAAAGGCTCTTTACAAACTCTATCACTCTCAAATGCGCGAAGAAGTTCCCTCACATATCACCGGCCAGTGCCCAAAGCAATATTACGTATCAGTTGAAAATTGATTCTAAAATCTTCAGTCGTGCAATGACGCATTTCATGAAAATACGTTTCCAAGAAACCTGTGTTAATTAATTTTGTTAATATTGCTTAGTCTAAAACGCTGAAACGACAAACGAGAATCTTTTTCCCAATTGGATTCTTTACAAATTCATAATTCATCTATGCATACTGAACTGAATTTTTTTTTTAGCTGAATACGTGTCTAGCTCTACTCACATTTACATATTCGATCACGTTCGGAAAGGTACGTACCAGGTAAAGTTGCACGAACTGTTTTGGTGAAAATCGTTAAGTGCCCGCCTTCCCTTGTGTTCTGATCATGAACGAGTGTCAGATCAAATTTACTTAAGAACAAAATATCAAGATATTTCTATAAAAAAATATTGTACAAAAATTATTTTTAAAAAATTGGAAGAAAATATGATTATATCAATCCCATTTATTATTTTTAACAAATGAAACGGGAAACTTTTCAAGTGTTGAGATTGAAATTCTACTCCGTGTGGTTATTGGGGGGGGGGGGCTTTCTAATTTTTTTCTTCTTTTTTTTTCTTTTATAGCTTTTTCGCTATTTGAGTACTCATCTGTGACTTTTGAGGAAATAACTTGTCAAGTCGAAAATGACTTAGTCTGGATTAGAAGTGGTTTTCATAGACCCGCAAGCCAGCATTCGATATTGTTCAGCTGTTTTATGACCCAATTTCCTTAATCAACTTTATCTTTGCTTGGCTTCACATGCAAGAGAGCATAGCAAACTCCGATCTTCATCAAGATGCAAAACAAAGAAAAACCCCAGGGTGGCAAAGAGCCATTTTAAAGATGCCTCCTGTGCATGGAAGAATTCACTGATGAAGTAATATCAGATAATTGAATGCAATGGAGCCGAGTCTGGTGTCCATGTTATTACTTTGAAGAACTGTGAAAACACTGCACACAGCTCACTTTTCACAAACAAAGGGATATATATAATGGATGGTACTCAATCTGGATAGAGTGACCTGATCTTGACCTTCTGTAAGCCTGGATGGTTCTTTAAGATCTAAGTCATATTAATATGAAACAAAACAAAAAAAGGGAATTCAAAGGCTCTGCAGGATACCAATGAAAGGATTCAAGAACTGAGGGCAAGATCAGACAGGGTTTCTTTTACAGATTAAATGAATTTTTTTCCTGCAAAAAGTGAGTATACATTAGTATAACAGATGATGCATCTTCATCCTTGGAGATTTGATTGGTTGATCATTGTTCTTGGATGACAAGAACCTTGCCATCTTAAACAAAGACCCAGTTTTGATTTTCAATAGAATAACCTAAGCTGTCAAATGACTGCTGGTACTTACCTTTAACACAATAAGAGTAATAATACAAGACCCCAGCCATTTGCATAAATGGAAGCATTGAACCAAATCAGCACATGTATTAGATGGCAAACGAACTTGACCCACAACAGCCACAACTCCAAAACAGTATAAAATCAAAAATTTGTTTCTACATTTTCACAGCTACAAATAAAAATAACTGAAAATGCCTACAACTTGTTGAATTAAAGAAAACTTTGAAGTTGCAATCAATAGGATATTAAACAGAAATAATTTAATATGTGTGGTTGCATATGATAAATACTCTCCATCAAAAAGCTACTTATTTTACATCACAGAAAATTATATTAAGAAACTGGTGTTTCTAGCAAATTGGATCTATATTTTTACCATTTTCTTTTTCTAAGAGAAGATATTCTAACAAAACACTCTTTTTTATGTTACATTGAAAGAAACATAAGATGAAATTGAAACACACAAATGTAAAACCTATGAAAAGTAACATATTAGCTAACGTTACATGAAAATCAATTTTTAGAAATGTTATGTCAAAAAAATATTACTCCAGCGATTGTAAATGTACAAAAATTATGTAAAAATGCTTGACATATATTAATAAAACAGAATTTACAACAGAATTTATGGCAGCATGACAGTGAATTTTTTTGTACATTGCTAGAAATGGAACCAAATTGGAAAATTCATCTAATTCGATTGCTATAGATTGATATATATATATGTATATATGTCTGTGCTATTTTTATAAAACTCAGCAAAACCTGGGCATACTCAAGAAGCTATCATTTTTCTATGCACACAAAAGTTTTAGTTTGAAGTTAAGTTGTCTGCAAGACAACAACTCAATGTTCTATATGCAATATGCCGAACGTTTGAATTTAGAAGACAACCGGTGACTAGTAATTAATATACCAATTTTAAGGTGTTCAGTTGAACTGAAACACTGTCAATATACAGGACCTTATTTTTATCTACCTAATACTCATACTTTCATACCCCCTCTACTTCCTTGATCAGAATGCATCATTCTTGGTCCTTGAAGGATTAGATATCGCCTGTAGTTTCAGACATGACCTAAAACTGCCTTCTTGGAGTCCAAATCACATATCACCTTACTCGCACACATGGAACACAATATCAGTGTAAATCAAGCTTCGTGCTCCAAGATATCCTTTCGATCCTCAAAGGTGGGAGAAAATAAACTTTTTGATACTACAGCAGGCATTACAGGCCTAACTGTCTCATTTGATATGAAAACAAAATGGCATCAGCTCAGAACTGTTTCAGAACAGCCTGCCACTTAGCTCACCCACAGTTACCGGAGTATTCATCATAGGAGATGCTAGTTGTTCAAAGTCAAAATCAAAGCCGCCATCTCCAATGTTCAGCTCGTTAGTAATAATAGTGTCCATGTCACATTCTAATTCCTCCTTGAACGCGTCGAGTTCGAGATCACTTGGAAATTTTTCGCGAAGAAATTGCAACTGATTACCGTTACAACTCGTTGTGCTACGTTGTTGTTGTTGATTTCCGTGTAACTGTCCTTGTTGTACGTGAATATCATTTTGTGAAATCGACGAGTAAGTAGTGTTGGTAGGCACATTAGTGTTAGCCACCAGGGATTGTAAATACATATCGTAGCTGTCCATTGGTGCGGTCATATCATTTTGGTTCATTGTACAATTTGTTGTACAAGTGTTTTGATAATTCGGTTGAAAGGCAGTTAAGGGGGTATGTACCTCCATGTCAGAGTCCCGCACAAATGACATCATGCTTTCGTGCTTGAGGATATCTTGTTGGCCGAATCCGTTCGAATACTGCTGCCGTCTTGTTATGCCCAAACCATTGAAGTTTGGCTGGCTTTGGACTGCTATAGCAGGCGCTCTGTTGTGTTGGCTCGGAATGTACCTACTGTCGTAACCATTTGATAAATTTACTTGGTTCATCGAAGAAAGGTTTATCGTCTCTGCTGGAGTCCGTTCAGAGTGAGGGGGAAGAAGATTTGAAACAGGCGAAACATTGTCCCTCGGTCTAATCCTACGATTATCGAGATGATACGTCTCTAAGTTCATCGTTTCTGCCATCATATTGGTCAGTTCCTCAGCAGCGGGATTTGGAGTGCTCGTCATGTTATGATGAATTGGCGATACGGAGTCCTGGATCTCAACTTCGTCGTCATCCTGTGAAGGTATTGGCGACAAACGACCGATACTACTGACATTCGAAGCATTAGAAGAGGTTCTAGGACGTCCAAAGCTGTCATTCAAGGGAAATGGCAGAGGAGAATCGTGTTCGTATTCTACTAGTTCTGGAACGGTAAGCAACGAGTCTGAACTAGAACTTGTTGGCGAGGTATTTCCCGGGGAGCTCGAGCGATTGATATCTCGTGTTCTACCGACCGTCAGCCGGGGACTGCCTGGTCGATCGCTTTCTTCACGAAATTTATCTTTCTTTCTTCCTCGCTTTTTCTCGGTAGTTTTTTGTCCCGATTCTAACGAGTTCGCACGTCGGCGGCTTGTTTTGGCCCCTTTTGCGTCAGGATTTATGACCCACCACGAACTCTTACCATTGCCTTCGTTCTGAACTCGAACAAACTTACTGTGCAGCGACAAGTTATGTCGTATCGAATTCTGCAAGCAAACAACAAAATTAAATAAGCGACAACGAAAAGAACGAACATTTTGTGACAAAAGTCAAATAATCTAAAGTCAATTTGCGACCTGGTCGCATGTCTCTCCAAACCTCACGCTAAAACGAACCCACGAGAACTTACCTTCCATCCAGCGGAACTATTGCTGTCTCCCTTGTCTCTGAAATATGGTACCGTGTTCACCATCCAATCGTAAATTTGAGACAAAGTCAGTCGCTTTTCGGGAGAGCTCTGTATTGCCTGGGTTATGAGATCGGCATAGGAGAAGTTTCCCCAAGCATTTTTGCGAGAGCTTTTTTTCGGCCCCTCGTTGAGTTGTTTCAAGGCCTGCTCTGGTTCGGTGGCTTCGGGTTTTGGAGGCCTAAAATCCGGTGGCTCTGGCAGCGGCCAAGTGTTTGAACGAGGACGATTATTATCGTGTCTCTCTTCCAAAATCTCAGGCTCTACCATGACCAAATCCTGCTATCACAAGGCTCAAGGATACGAAATCACTGTCAGTACCAGCGAACATAAAATCTTCTCTATCTTGCTCTCTAGACTCGAAGGTAAAAAATTTTAATGCACCGCGCATCGGAAATTAGCCACACCGTGACGTCATGTTGTCAGGGCAATGGCGATAGCCATTTTGATTGGTGTAAAATAGACTTGGATTGACAGCTGATCCACCCATAATAGGCAACCAATAGGCCTTTCCGACACTTACAATACAAAAGGCCGCAAATTGATGCGCCAATCGTGGCGTGAACATAGCTTGTCAGATAATTGTTTTCGGCCCACGCACGTAGGTCAGGCTTTTGTTGTCATTCTTTTACTGTTAAGCTATGAATTGTTTTGAGTTCCTTATCCAAGTGTAACTTAGATTATAATATCAGAGGCCACACGCAAGCACTCCATTGTCTTGAAGAACTCACAGCCGTAAATGGAACAGTCGCCAGTTTGCTTCGGTTTAAAGATGTAAAAGTCGATTCGGTACCAGAAATAAACTTTTCGCATTTCCCTCAAGTAATCTCCCTCCACCGGAAGTGGATTTGAACTGTGTGCCACTTCAAGCGTTTATTGCTTTTTCATTCAAATGTACGAGTTTGGCACTTATAATTTATCATTCTACTTTGCAATCAGTTCTTCACGCCACTGTTTAAGATTAAGAATCCATGGTTGGTTAGCACGTTGTAGTAAACCCATGGGGAACTGTTCACTTGTGCGCGCTCTTTAGACAGGTGGCTAACAATTTTTTGGTTATGTTGGTCTAACTTGAAGTCTTAATAAGACTTCTACACGTATGCACAACCTGTTGTATTAATACATTTGGCAATGTTTCACGGGAATCCGATTCAGTTCATTTTTAAGGTAGACAATGTTAATTTTCCCTTAAATTACAGGAAGACTTAGGCTGTCAATTCCACAATTAATGGCTGGATGTGACAAATTAACGAATAGAAGGAATAAAATCCTCCACGGTACTCGTTTAGCTATACGAACTTGTGTTTAAAGTCACGCACTGGGTGACTAGATTTTTTTCTAAATGAAACTGCTTAGTCATTCCTTGCTTTGTTCTGTAAACGGACTAGAAAACTCGAATTCCTCTTCGAGCATTGCAAATCAAACTGATAATTTTTGCAAGGCTATACCGTTGCCTTGTAAACATTTAGCACCTCAATTTTAATATTCTGCACTTGAGTCCCCAAAATAGTAAAAAGTCCCATATTGATGCAGCAGACTTCACATTTCAGATTATTTTTCGTTTCTGATATACTTTTTAATCGTTCCAATCAAATACAAATAAAAATCCAGTTAAATAAGTTCCGCTTGATTATTTTATTTATTTATTTTTTTTTTTACCCCGTACAGAAATTCCCGCGCTTACACTTGACCGGTTTTATTATCGAGCTGAATGAATCCCAGTGAAGGTCATCGACTCCGTGTATTTCAGCATGACCAAATGAATCATTTGGAAGATGTCACTTTTCAATTGAAATCCGAGAAACGCGCGCTGATTTTATAGATTGCAAACCACTATATATTGTATTTTTAATGGACCTTGGATGATATCAAAAGATGCCGATTCCAATAAACGTATCATGATTACCCGAGTTCTCGGATTCAGATGACTCGACAAGGAGGTGACGTAGATGGCCGGAAAATTTTTTACAAGCAGCTTACATGCGTTTAAGCAAAAATACAATTTCAGTGTCAGTAATACCTTGCTTTCAAATGGTTTTCTTGGCGAAATGACAACACTGGGATCCAGATTGTGTGACCAAAATTCTTATGAAACGATTAATTCAAAAATTTTTTTCTC
Organism: Stichodactyla helianthus; assembly: GCA_015163945.2. Classification (NCBI taxonomy): domain Eukaryota; kingdom Metazoa; phylum Cnidaria; class Anthozoa; order Actiniaria; family Stichodactylidae; genus Stichodactyla; species Stichodactyla helianthus. Next base: position 9,050 of record WUAP02061115.1, read on the forward strand.
CTACTTTTATTGATTTGAAATCCTTATTGATCCGAAAATTTGGAAGTGAAATATTGCTGACTGAAGCGAACGCTTAGAATTTGATCGTCACCCATTCTGTCTTGATGGAATTAAAAAACTCAGATAAGCCTTGGGTTTTTTTGTCAAATCTTTATTATACTACTCGATACAATATCAAAAAAATGAAGTCAAACATGCTGGAATTACAAGTGAATTGCCTATAATCCCGACCATTGTCGTTTTGTATCGTTTTGCGTCTTGCAGTATGCAAAAATCATTTAAGTATTCTATTTGATTGATTACACTGACGTCATAGCGACCACGCGAATAAGCGTGGGCCGTGTCAGATTGATGTTCGACGCAGCTGACATTATCTAATGTACAAAATACAAGACTTCCAGTACGATTATACATCTAGACTTTGCTTACGTATTTGAGGAGGTGGACAAGTGAAAGGCGATAAAAATCAGGGATATAATTGACGATATTTCTTGATTTCTTCCTCTTAGCTCGACCATTTAGGAAGGACCTTTAGGAAGTGCACTAATTACAGTCCGCGAATTTGGCTCGCTAAAACCAAAATATTTCATATCCTGGCTAATGAAAATTAGAACATTTCTTCAAGTGTTTTCAGATTTTCAGAGAGTTTTCTAGATCGTTAAAAGCCTAAAAACGTTGTCTCAATCCGACTCCACGAGACAGTTTTTCGAAACAGCCACAGCTCAATTTATTAGGTTCAAAATTAATTATCTCGGTCCCCGGATGCTTGAGATTACACAAAACCTAAAACTCGTGCAATCGTAAGCTTCTTGGGCCAGCTGGAAAATTAAAGTATCCTTATTTCCAATTTGCGGTTGGCGTCTGAGGTTTACCAACCGTTTTTTCCCTTCGCTATTTTTATAGTGATGATAATTCGACAGTTCGAGAAAAGCGATTTTTTTTCTTAAGGAGTAGAGATGGTTTTGGTTCCTCCGAACGAATGAAACAACGCACGCGCGTCCAAATTTGATCCCAGTTTTTTTTTGTGAAAACGGACTCCAGCTTGCACAGAGCGTACGTGCTCTGTCGCCAATAATACCTGGCTACCGGAAGTAAACTTTGTAAAGCCTACCTGTAGGAATGTAATCAGCCCAGTTATTACGAAGAAACGGAACAATGCTGGATTTGTAAAGGATGGTTCATAAAGACTTTATGAGTAGAATTCCATGCGAAATTGAAACTATTTTCAAAGCAACCAGAGATATAGTCCTTCGCTTAGCGAGAAATGTAATTATTATTGAAAGACTAAAGTTAGGTTTTGCTCTGACTCGAGCAGTTTATTCAAACTGACGCTTTTTGTTACGTTTCTGGCTTTTTCTTGTTTGTCTCACTAGCAAGGCAAGCAGCAGAAATAATGCTTAAACAAAGGCAGAGAATAATAATATACCTTGCAGCCAAAAAATACACCAGAACAGAAAGAAACTTAACTAAGAATACACTCACACTCAAACACTGTGATAAGACTCTTTATCTGATGTTTAAGACACGTGCGTTAATGACGTCACTGTACTTTCGTTTAATGACGCTCGTAAATTTTTCACCGGTGACTTCGTCAGTATCTGGGTACTGTTTGAGGTGGGCGAAATACTTGAAAAAGTTAGAAACTGACTAATAAACAAGGAACAGGAAGGAAGGAAGGAAGGAAAACAAGGTTGAGTCTGATATTTGGCATACTTTGGTAGTAGAGTAAAGTTATAGAAGCTGTAGAAGAGAGGAGAGGCCAGGCCAGGCCAGGAGAGGAGAGAAGAGGAGAGGAGAGCAGAGCAGAGGAGAGAAGAGCACAGCGCAGAGGAGAAGAAAGAAGCGGGAAAAAATGAAAAGAAGAGAAATTAGGGAAGACAAGAGAAGAAAAAAAAAAAGTAGAGTAAAATGACAGTAGTATAGTAGAAGTGGCCAACTTCGGTAAATAAATTCAAACTTCAACGAAAAATGCCTTCAACTTAGTAACAAACTCTCTTAAATGATTACTTACGACTGAGAACCAATGTTAAGGGAACCGTTAACATTCATTACATATATGTTAAAGTGTTCGTAACAATGAAAGGTATTCAACCAAGAACATTAAGAAACGCCTTGAAGGGAATAGTCCACTTCCGAGTTATGGAACAAAGATGCATGAACACGAGGCTTCGTGCTAAATCACCCTTGGTAGTTCGGAACGACTGACATTTCTTTGACTTTTTCTGTTGCTTAAAAGTTTATTTTTAAGCGTGAACCGCGAAGAAATCACAGAGAAAAGAATGACAACAGAAAATGTCAAAGAAATGTCAGTCGTTTCACGTGATTCAGCACGAAGTCTCGCGTTCATGCGATCTTTTTTGGTAACTCGGAAAAGGGCTATTACAATAAAGAAAAGCAAGGAAACCTTCATTGAGACAATAAAAACACCTTAACTCAAGAATGCATTGAAGAAGAAAGGAACGTTGGCAACCTCTCTCGGAAGTTACAATACTATGGCAATATCAATAAGAATCAAACCGCTAGAAGCATCAATATAAAACATTACTGAATCGTGTCAGCTATAAATTCTGGTGCGCTAATAATACAAAAGGGATTTGATATGGAAAAGTACGTTCACCTCTCTGCAGCGCGCGACTGTGAATCATTTCCTTAATTGGTTGCCTTTTAGCACCCATGACGTCAAAAGGACTACGCCTCAATGGTTACCAGGCTGAATAGTCCATTACAAATATGTTTACGTGGGAAATAAATATTTCTAACGTGGCTATGAAAAATCTCAGTTCTAGTCGTCACAACAGGCTAAACATTTATAGTCTACCATATTCTCAGTCAAGAGTAACTAGGCCGGCGATTGGCCATTTTCGAAGGTTTGCGTTGTCAATCGGTACAGATTTTTTTAAAGAAAATTAAGGCTAAACTTTTTCGAATATTTTACTCAAATTACTTGTTTTGCGACTCTGAAACATCTGGTTGGGCTTGGCATTTCGTAGTGTTTCGCAGACTTTCAATGAGTGCTCAACCTTTTCAATATATGAACATATATAGTATGAGGACTAAATACAAGTTCATCAAAGTTTCTTAAACTCGAGACGTTAGTACCCTATTCTACAGAAATACACTGAAATTGCCTCGTTAGTATATGTGTCCCTTTAAGGTCCATACACACTGACTAAGGGTTTTGTTCCGAAAGCAGGCTCCAGGGTCGTTTTGCTCCTTCGTGTGTACCAAAGATTTCATAAGGTTGTGGCGAGAGCAGAATTTTGCCCCCGGCTCACGCTCCCTGATATTAAACTGGTTAAATATCAGCGAGCATGACCACACCATGCAGTAAGCTCCCGCAGCATGCTCGCTCGTATTTACTTGTGCAAAATGACTCGGGAGCCTGCTCCTGGAGCAAAACTCTTAGTGTGTATAGACCTTTAAGATCCGTGGTTCAATTCGGTACCCAAGAGAGCGTAATTATAGACATTGTATACGTACGCACTAATATATTTCAGTCGTTTTAACGCAATGCGAGAGACCCCTGAAGTTTTTGAAGACAGGTTTAAAAATAGAAAAATAGCGGAATTAGCCTTTGTAGCTTAATCATTCTGCTGTTTCACGCAAATAAATAGCTCCAACAGACAAACAAGTTTTGTAATTTGATTAATGTATGCAGTCGGAATGGAAGACCCATTCATAATTTACCGTCTTAAAACGACGATGTGTCAGCCACCTGAGATCTTTCAAGTATATTATTAGTGCTCAATCGTGGTCCCATTAACACTGTGTCATAACTATATCTTAGAGACCGCGGGCGATATTTTTAATTTTCGGTGCTTGGAGCGCTGTCTCGTGGTATTCGCGCGTCCAACGAATCACGTGCAAACTTAGTGAGACGCGCTTCGTTGTAGTCGTACAGACTAGCGTGCGATGTTCTTAAGTTTTGGCGCGTGGAGCGAAGTCTCGTGGTCTGCGAATCGTTCAAATCACTTGTAAGAACATTCTTAAAGACTGGAGGGGATATGTTTAATTTTTGGCGCACGGAGCGGCGATTTCATATTGCGTTTCGCTCGATTTTCATGGGTGGCGTAGCGGTAAAACGTTCGCCTCTCACCACTGTGAGTCCAACGCGTCGGGTCTCTGGTTCAAGCCCTGCGGATGCCACATGTTAGTAGAGTTTGTTAGATATGTTGTTCTCTCCCTTGCCACGAGGGTTTTTCTCCGGGTTCTCCGATTTTCCTCCCTCCGTAAAAATCAACATGCGAGCTGAAAGTTGTATGCTTAAAACAGTTTTAGTGGTAGTGTGTGTGAGCGATAGTGCCCCAAATTAGTGCAAGAGCGCTAGAACGACTAGGCGCTTAAATAAATAAAGATATTTATTCATTCATCCATCTGGAAACTAGGTGCGGTTTCATTCAGAGGCCCACAGAGCGAGAGGACGTCTGGCACCCAGGGTAGAGACTATCATGTTAAAGTTCAATTTTTTTTATTGCTCTGCCAGTAAAAGTGAACCGCCTTATCCGTTATTTACGAATCTTGTACACTTTATAATATTAAAGACAGCTTTAGTTGGATCTATGGTAGACATGTGATCAGCGCCAACACGAGACGTATCGGAAACTTGAAGCTTATTTCACAAAGTGTCAGTCCTGCTAATAAATCCATTACAAGATGATCAAAGAAAACATGACACAAATAAACCTCAAGATATAAAGCTATTGTTCCTTTAAAATCGATGTTTAAAAATGTATTTCGAATCTGATATAACGCGTGATGTGATTGGTCAAATGTTGCCACATAAGTAAATTTATATAGCAAAATAATGCACACTGGTTTATGGAGGTATTAAAGTCCTTACACACTAAGGGTTTTGCTCCAGGGGCAGGCTCCCGAGTCATTTTGCACAACTAGTACGCACGAGAAAGCATGCTGCGGGAGCTTGCTCCATGGTGTGGTCATGCTCGCTGATATTTAACCAGTTTAATATGAGGGAGCGTGAGACGGGGGCAAAATTCTGCTCCCGCCACAACCTTTTTTACATGAAATCTTTGGTACACACGGAGGAGCAAAACGACCCTGGAGCCTGCTCCCGGAGCAAAACCCTTAGTGTGTGTAGGCCTTTAAGGTGAGCACAAGACGGAGCCTTCAGGATTACATGAATGGACTGGCTTAATCGACCAAAAAATTATGATGGATTATTTGTTCTTGGACATTCAATAAAGACCTAAGAAATGTGTTTATTAGTTTTTCTTTACTTTTTTGCTTTCCCTCTAAGGTTTCGAAACTTGTCACAAGATTGGATATTTCTGGAAGCCGTCAGGGGGGGACTAGCCCTCGATGTCGATAACGATAGGGAGGGGTGTGTGCCAAGCAAAGTTTTATAATATAAGTGGCATCAACTCGTGCACAACAGTGATTAATCAATGATTGACTGAAAAATAAGGGACTGTGGAATGATATCAGGAAGAGGGTTCTGAAATCGGAAGGGGAAGCAGAGTGTAAAGTGTTATACCACGACAGGGGGGGCAACGTCTAAAATAATTTAAGAAAAGGAGGTTGATATCCAATTTTTAAAGTGATTCCGTCAGCAATAAAGTTGTAGAAACGAAATAAATGATTTAACACATGTAGGCATTTCAGTTATTACTATATGCAAAAAAAAAAGGGCACTGCAACTGATATTATTAGGTTTTAAAGTTCTTTGCCGACATGTTCAGCAGTCTTGTGTCTGATAGATTTTACGAACCTTGCTTTAAATCACTCGAAACTAATGTGGGGGAGGGGGGGGGGAGGGGGAGGGGAGGATCGTACGCTATTCTTTATAGATTTAAGGGGGGGTAAGATGTTATTTTAGTCGTTTATACAGGGTAGGATTAAGTTGAATTTAAATTAAGTTAAGCCTTATTGTACGCATTTTAGAAACCCTACTCTCGGTAATTATTGCAGTCCCTGGATTTCTCCGAGAAAAAGCAGGCAGGATTTCAAAACACTGATGAAATTTAAGCGGATTTAATTAGTTTTGGAAAACTGAATAATTTAAGGGAAATAGTCTAGATCTCTTACTCACCGCAGTCTGCTCCCCGCCGGGGTACTCTCGTCCACAATCTCAGAACCACGAGAAAAAGCGAAATCGTAAGACCTAATCTCTAACAATCGATCAAAATAACTAAAAGAATGACACAAAAAAAATTATCAATCCTTAACAGAACGAAAATTCCTTAGTTTTGATTCACTATACAAGAGATACAGTACAGTTATCAGGTAGCGCACCCCAACTTTGGTCTCTCTATTTGTATGTAATATAAGATTTATTTTTTAAAATCTTGGCAAGCCTCTAGCAAGATTTATTATATTTAGTAACGAAAAACAAAAGTGGCATATTTGTGCTAATGGTTTGGGATGCTATAGGCATAGCTGTCATATGTAGAAACCAAAAGAAAAAGAGGGAAAACAAGGTTGGAGGCTCGTTATCTATTTTTCACAGAAATTAACGACTTGACAAAATCGATTGGGGCGACAAAAATATAAATTCTTAATTGGAAATATTTTCCTTGGATTACATGCACAGTTAAAGTTTTTCATGGGGGATTTTTGTTTTCTTTTCTGCCTTTGTTGGGCGATCCCACAGTCTATAAATGCCTGCAAGAGCAATAAGACGTGATCTGTCAAGTGGTTTTTATCAAGCATTCGAGGTGATGTTTAGAGTTGGTGGTCTAGCTGTGGTTTTCTTACAACTTTATGCCAAAACACAAGCTAAACCAAACTCACCGCAATTTTGAATCTTCCTCGTCTGACTTGTCTCGTTCTATTTCACTGCATGCTTAAGTTCACTTGAACGAAAATTTCTGGACGAAAAGTTTTGCATGAAAATTGAAATTTACCGTAAATTGATGGAAAATTATGAGGGAAAACGGAAGGAGCTGGGGAAATAAAAACGAAAAAAATGAAACAGCAAATGAAACAAAGGAAGGAAATTTGAAGAAAAGGAAATTGGTCTGCTGAAAATTAAGATCTTAGAATTTCCAGTACTTAATGATCTTATTGCATTTAGAATTAACAAAAAGCGACAAATTAAGTGAACAATAGTCACATAAATATTTCGGAATTATTTCGGAATTATTTCGGAGTCCACTCCACCAACCCCCCAACCTCACCACCAAAAAAAAAAAAAAAAAAAGGAATACAAGAAGCTCCACTGAAATGATTTCAGGAAACTTAGCAACTAAATTTTCCCAAAATTCTTTAACAAGCCCAACCCACAAAACACTTCCCCTTGTGACCACGTTCTTAATTAGGGGTAAGAGATGGCGGGTATTCTAAAGTCTTTGAAGCTGCAATAGAATGCCCGGTACCACATTCACTTAGAAAGCTTAAGACACAGCGTTCAAAAGTTTGTTACTTTTTCTACCCGGTGAAAATCGCCTGAGGTTTACATCTTTAGAAGCTACACTTAATTTCTTAAAACGTTCGCATACATTTTTGTCCTATGATTGTATATTTCCAGTGTCAATAGAGAGATTTAACTCCGTAAAATCCCAATTTGCAAGTTTTATTAATTTCAATGTGTTCCTGAAAGCTTTTAATTTAGCCTCATTGAATTAAACCACAGCCAGGGTGATGATAATCCCTTTTGCTGGTGGTACTAAAGAATAGTGACAGGTTACTGTTCAGTGAAATCCTGTATCGTGCAGCGAATTTAAATGTCAATGAAACCCGTGTAAAGAAACTAATTTTGAACACAAACGGAATTACTGATGATGTTGACTTCAAGAGTGAAAGTTAATGTGATGACAAGAAGATCATAATCCGGTTTTTCTTTTTCTTCTTTCTTCTTTTTCACGATGATAAACCATTTTTTCCCTTTCTTTTTTTGGATATCTCGCAAATATCTAAACAACATTACCATTATTTTGTTGAGACTAACAATGTTGTTAAACATGATTACGGGCACTAAAACTGGTCTTTTAATATCCGAGAGGTAAATATTCTAGCACAACCACGCGGAGTTTTTCTACCGGAAAACGACTCAATTTAAAAAGGTCTCAGAAGTGAACATGTGGAACCCCACATGGATGCGCTGAGTTCGTTCACTCCAGGACTCTATGTTATTATATTCGTACTTTCGTATTTATTTTTGACTTAATTGATTGTGCCAAACCTTTTTGTCAGTTTTCTGACATTGAGGAGGAGTTGCTTGGAAGGGGCTTCCTAAACCGTCCACCTTCCTGACAGAACTGACCTCAACACCGGCGTCTTTCATGTACTAGGCTGGTTTATCGAGCCCACAGGTGGCTTAAGAAAGATATTCATGTGTCAAAAACATTTTAGGGTAATCATCGGCTGTCACTTACGCGGGTTGTTTGCGTTTATCGCTAACGAGTGCGAATTCTGGCACCAATATTTTAGCAGGTACTCTGACGCAACCTGACACACCCAAACCAAGGGGCAGGTGAAATTAGCTTCAAACAATGACAAATACTTGTAAACAATTTGAGATAGGGTCACGGAACATGAAAATTTGTTTCAAATAAAGCAAATTTTCGATGGAATTCATTACGAAAGAATATGTCGTGAGAAACTAATTAAAAAAACCCAACGCATTGCTCACTTTCGGCCTACAAAAAAAAAGGAAATTTGTTTAATATTTAAGAGACAAAACCTCGGGGATTATCGAACCACAGTTTCTTAAAACCATAGTTTTTGGATTCATGATAGCGACTGCTTTTTTTCCACAGTCAAATATATGAAAATCTATTGTTATTTGCATAACCTGGGTCAAACTGTCAAACGAATTAATACTCCAGTTTCGAGTTCTCCGTTATA
>WUAP02061226.1:0-17853 GCA_015163945.2 Stichodactyla helianthus
TTTCCACAATCTTCCGATTTCTCTTTTCAAATCCTGATACTTTTCCACTTTTTCCCTTTCTTTCTCCCCAACTCTTATTATTATTATTATTATTATTATTATTATTTCTATGTCTAGTCCGGATCTACAGTTTATTTTTATTTTTATTCTCATTTTTCTTTCTTTCTTTCTTTTGAGTGGGTTAAACTTGTGTTTCGAACATCAAGGGAGAGAGAAGACACTTTTTGAATTAAAAAAATGTCAGAAATCCCCCAACCTTCTTGACAACTAATGCTTTCGTTCTTGTTTCGTTTCATTTCGTTTAACGATGTACAATGACATCATGTAATTACAGATTAGACGTCACAGTTCGCCTTTCCCGAATCGAGCGGAGAACTGGATTCGAGTCGAGTTCGCAAAGCATCTATGGATTGTTTGGAAGGACACAAAAAAAAAAATGGGGTCTGCACCAAATTCAGTGTTTAAAGGTGTCCAAAGAAAGCAATATTTTAAAGATAGAAGGTATTCCAAGAGCAATAATTCCAAGAGCAATAATTCCAAGAGCAATAATTCCAAGAGCAATAATTCCAAGAGCAATAATTCCAAGAGCAATAATTCCAAGAGAATCAATAGAACAGTGTAGTGTGGTTCAATTGAGAGATGAGTACTGTGCGGCGGAGCAAAAACGTCAGCCAATCAAAAATGCTGTCTTTTATTTATTTTTTTTTACTCTGAAACCGAGATAGTGTGCTGTAATACGAAAACAACCGTTTGATTCAGCTCGTACATAATAAAAATTCCGGAATGGGAAAAAGGAATCTAAGAACTTCAAAGAAAGAAAGATTCAAAGGAAATCAAGACAATGTCCAGAAAACACTCTTCCTAGTGAAGCGAGGATACTGAAACAACTTAACAATCTGAATATCTGAGATGGAGAACTGCTTCATCAATGATCAAGGTCATTTGAATCTTATCTGGGAGTATGTGGGCGGTTGGTCCATGTGTCTACTCAGAGACACAAGACAAGCCCAGAAATCCTCACTGGTTTGGATTACATGTGTAGCTTAAAAAACACACATGGTGACACAAAATATGCCAATATTTTTGTACAGCCTATCTGGTGTTCTAAAGATTGCGGATCTCGGAATCAGCATGGAGACCAAAGAGCTGGCCAAGTGACACAGCTACCAGCAAGGCACTCCAAATTACGTGGCATCTGAGATGGTTCAGCGCAAACGTTGTGGAAAAAAAGTCAGTAGTTTTCCTTATGATCCGAAGAGGTACCGACATGAGGGGCGGATCCAGGATTTTCTCTAGGGGAGGGTGTACTGGTAGTATTTGTAGTCGTATTATTTGCGAGTGAAAGAGACTTATAATAGGAGTTCGGAAGGGCCTTTTCCTGTCCAACATTCTCCGCCTAAATTCGCCACTGGACATTAGTTTTCGTTGTCTTTTACACCAAAAAAGAATATAGAAATGTGCGGAAGAGCGGGTACTACTTGCATGCCATGCGTATCAGTGTTTCTAGATCCACTTAGTTGACACCATCCTGTAGGTGATCACGTGACGATTTAATCGTCAGTTTAAAGGGACGTTTAGTTTAGAGTCACGTGGTCACCTCAGTTCAGTGTACTTGACTGGTGTTTTTACTTCTCAGGACTAACAAATCATGATCTTTTGTACTCTTGTCTATGGTAGGTTGATGTGGGCAACTGGCATCAGTCTAACTGAACAACGATCAATGACGATTTTAAATGACACGATATCATCAGTGTCCAAGACTTGAAAACTTTCGTTCAAATACTATGAGGTACGTATAGACGTTATAAGTATACAGAGCAATAGGTATAAATGTTTTGTTCATCACGGACTGAAATCCTTTGTTCATCAGGGCCACCAGTGAAGAGGCTGCAGTTGAACAGTCACTCCTACACTACGCTAAGAAATTAAAGACGGAACCATGCAATAAAACGACAGACTGAACTCAAGCCAATTAACTCTCCTTCCTGATACTGCCTGTATGATGCTTCTAGGTCTTGATTATCTCTAATACTTCTTGATCTTCTTGCTTTAATTTAGTATGTCGACAACCCAGTAAGTAATAAAACAATATTGAACCAACATGATATCCTGTGAAGTTTCATTCCCAGTAAATTGTAGTATTGTTGATACGCGATACCCGATGCCGTGGTTTAGGAAGTAGGATGGAGAAGTTTTGGAATGAAAACTGCATGGAATTTTCTTGTGATCATCTCCGCTTTTCCCCAACCCCTCCCCTCGTTTCTCAGTTTTTTGGTTTCACCCTTCTGGGCATAAATTATCAGTGACTTTAGGCATTACATTATGCTGACAAGTGTTTTCATCGTATCGTGAGTCACCTGCCATCAAGTGTTTCTCGTCGCCTTCAACGTGCGCCGGATGTTTAACGGCAGTATGGAAATAAAAGCAACAAAATAGATCCTTTGTGTTGAGTTACAGGCTGTGTTTGTTGATATCTCCCATAATGCGTTGGTACTGTGTTCATTGATTTAAGTGCAAGCAAGCCGGGAAGGTGTGATTCTTTACCAAAACATTTTCCAAGATGGCGGCCTGCACGCCTGTAATGCATTTTCCTTCTCAAACAAGTTAAGTTCCATGAAAAAAAAAAAGAGGGAAAAACCTCAAGATATCCTGAGTTCCAGAAGAACAATATCAACAGGGATTAGATTTATTCTCTCAGTCGCAGTTTACAAGATTTCTGTAGTATTTTTTGTCGTCAGCTTACATTGGTTCCCTTATCTGCCTGTTTATTTTAGATGGTCAGTGCCACCCATTAATACTTTACTGTTTATCATCATTCCTTCTCGCTTTAATGCAGCTGTTTAGCCGACATTTCTCGTCGTTTCAATGCCAACAAGATAAGTAATTATTCGTTGCGGATTTGGCAAATCGTTCCCATTTCAAGTCAACTTGACAAACATAAACCGTACTATGACGTGAGCGGAAGAGATAGCTAATCCATCTGAAGTGGAATTAGAAGGGAATACGGCAAACGAAGGATGCACAACGTTAATCACAGCTTTTCACCATTTATATTCCTCATATATGACTTAGAAAGAAAACCTATCGCGACAAAATTGACGTGATTATAATAGCATAAAAATGATACATTTGAACTAATTTGAATATTCATATTCGGAAATATATCACGACTGTCTCTCAATTCTTTTCGTGTAAAAATTCTTTCCAAAAATAGTCTTTCAATTCGGATAGCGAGTGTCTTAGACATCAATATAATCTGATTTCTTATAGTTTGCTTGTAATCTTTTGACGAAGTGAAAGAGATTCCTACTTGTATTGATGTATCTTGTATTCTTGTGCACATTTTAAGCTTTGAACGGAGACTTATAGCAGAGATGTGACTCGCCCTTTATTGTAATACCTAGTCCTAAGGAACACTTTGTTTGTCTATTTCAGAAAAGATCTAAGATCTACCAAAGTCCATGTCCTATCAATATTTGTGCAATGGACTTGGTTGTGAACTCGTGCTTCCGTGGCTCGTGCTTTCAGCAGGCCCTCGGTCTTGAATTTCAACGAAAGTCCTCGTTCTAGCGTTTGAACCTTTATATAGAGTAGCTTTGTAGGAGTAGCTTTGTGAGAAAGCTTCACCGGAAAACAAACTGTAACATACTGTATGGAGAATAGTTGACATGTTTCCATTCAAGGCAAATCATATTCAGCATTCCTGACAGCTTATCAAAGTCTCAATGTGTTATAATGACTATATACTAATTGCTGTGATTGCGACGGAAGCCACTTTATAGTCCCTTACCTCATTACCCCACAAACTCATATCTTGGTGATGATTAAAGAGCGCATGATGATTAAAGATAATACATTAAAGAGCGAACAGATTATTTATAATTATGCAGAGTCATCTCATTCTCGACTTTGAGGGGCGCTTTGCATATATACAATAGTTTGATACTCAGGGACCGCTAAGCTATGGGGGCTGGAGGGCTATAGCCTCCCCCCCCCCCCCCAGTAATTTTGCCGCCATTTTAAATTACTTTTTTAATATTTATATATAAATACCAAGTTATCCTTTGGCAGTTGTTAACCTCCCTCCCCCCCTCCCCAATCAAAATTACGCTCCGCGGTCCCTGTTACTACACTGCACATGAAAACTATTGTGTTCATCCAAAGTGTCCCTCAAATTTGATGCAAATAAGGACAAATAAGCCAAAACAAAATGCTTTGTAGATCGTAAGAAAGCAGTGTATTAAGTGTATTAAGACTATCCGCTTTTTTCGTCGTCTTCTTCTTCTCCTCTCTCCTCTCTCCTCTCTTTCTCTTTCTGTCTTTCCTTTTATTTGGTTTGCGTGTTTTGTTTTATTTAAGGATGGCGGTGCCTTAAGGACCGAACATTGATGTGAAGCAGACAGGAAAAAAAGCTTTTTTTTCGAAATAGGAAACAACCGGATAAAACGTTTACAAAATTAATTGAATAGAACGGAAGTATAAAAGTAAGCGCACACATTTTTGGTCAGTTTTCCAGTTCCTCTAATAGGCTTCTCTCAGTAACTTGTTGTCAAAGAAATGATCATACTTTGTCGATGAATACAATTTTTCACCTAAAACTAGTGGAAAGTGAATGTTATCATGATGTTATGTTATCTTTGAATGTGGTTTTGAAAAGGTGTGTTGTAGTGAAACAAATCTACCGTATGGGTTTAAATTTCAGGGTCATAGACCAGCTTCTTGGAGTGCTGTGGTCGACATATTTGCCCACCAAATTTTGTTATATGGCATTTTAAAACTTACCTCTGTGCCTAAACCTTTTGTTTTAGCGTATGAAAGGCCAGAAAGGCGGGAGAGCCAACGCCGTAATCTAGTAACACCAGACGAATGATTTCTGTGGTCAAATTCGAGAGAAGAAAAAATCACACTTTAAGTCGAGAACACTTTTCGCTACACCATTCTAACGTATGACGCTAAGACGTCGCTTAAGGCACGTTATATTGTGCCCTATTTACAAGGACAATCACGCGAGTATGGTATGAGCCAATAGCAGGCGTGCATTGGTCGAGGTGTGTAAGGAACACTTAGAAAAAGTAATGAGAACGACTTAATCTCTTGAAGGATGAAGATATCCTTATTGGTCTATTCTTTCTCTATATATGTATTTCTCTCTCTATGTGTGTGTGTATTTAATTAGATCATATTAATTTGATGAATACTACTGTAACAGGGGTTTCGATTTCAATATAATCTGATTACTGATGCTGTTTGGGGAGAATTAAAAGGCGTACAAGAAGACACTTGTGTATTGTGTGGGGCTCTGAGTTATATTAGGTAACAATTCAGTGCGAACATCGCAGGTGGAAATCCTCTTTGAATGGTCCATTTCCTGCAATGAGTGTACTTCAAGCGTGTATAATGCAATTAGTCAACTTTACTACCAAGCTTTTATGTTTTTTCCCCCCAGAATAGTTGTCACCAGAAGACTAAAGGTGTGCTCCAAGCTTGTATGATGCATGTTTAATAAGCTTTTATCACTCTTTTTTTAAGAATAATTTTCACCAAAAGACAATGACAACTGATAACCAAGAGTCCTTTTCTCTGCATTAAGCGCTTTTTTATCTATCTATCTATCTATCTATCTATCTATCTATCTATCTATCTATCTATCTATCTATCTATCTATCTATCTATCTATCGATTTATTCATTTCTCTATTTATTTATTCATTTATCTATCGATTTATTCATTTCTCTATTTATTTATTCATTAATCTATCTATTTATTCATTTCTCTATTTATTTATTTATCTATCTATCTATTCATTCATTCATTCATTCGTTCATTTATTGTTTCTATTTTGAAAATACGTTTAAGTTTAGCAATGAATCATCCTCTATACTTACTTAAGTGAACGAAAAAGAATAAAACTAAATTCTTAGACGTATAGTGAACTGTCAAAAAATGTATATACATATAAATAAACTAAGTTCTCAAAGTTCTAAGATATTTCCATTTTCTGATAGATAGTCTGTAATTATTGGCCTATATTTGTTATAGAGTCGTGTGACTGCCCCCCAAAAAGAATTATCTTTTCAGCCACCTGCTTCACCTTTCTTTTTTCTCTCACTTGTTTTTTTTTTTTTTTTTTTTTTTTCATTTATTATTCTGTTTTGACTGCGTCTTGCAGTTGTCGTCGTGGAATTGTAAAATTTCTATTGCTACAGAAACACCAGTCGCGTGACTGAAACAATCTTTAGGCATTGTGTCGCTCGTGTGTGGCATGATTTCTTGTTTTCTGACTTTTTCGATGATTTTATCGCATAAAGGTTAACAGATATAGATTATGATAGTTACTAAACACATACTATCAAAAATATAGTGACCACTAACCCAAAGAACTATTAACGTTTCTTCGTGCTTAATTAATTCTAAATATCGAATTCTAGCTTTTCCAGATAAGATGGTTCTTTAAAATATCTTTGAAATATTTAAGCTCGTATATCTAACACATAATATGATGTATACAATTCGACAGCTTTTTAGTTTTGTCAGCTTTTAGGCTTGAAGGAAAAACGTACAACCCCGTCATTCTTGACGCCTGTAATTAAAAAACGCAAGTCTCTCACAGAAATCTTACTTGTAGACTTTTTATAACTTTTTATTACTAATACAAGTCTCTCATAGAAATCTTAATAGTTTTTCTTACTAATATATTGCATCAATCAATGTCATTGGCAATTTCCATTTTTCAAACACGTACTGAAAATGAAATTGACTGAAAAAGTTTGTCCTCGAACGCCAAATGACATAGGTGATTCCAAAAGACATAACTATATACAACATAACAGTAGGATCGAGTATCAAATCTTGAATTCCGTGAGAAATTCGGTGCTTTTTTATCTCTTTTATTATTGAATGCGTCAATTACGACTATCTTCTAATCAACATCTTTTAGCGATGACTACCTTTGCTGAATTAGATTTCATTTATTTTTCGACTGCCACTTCGTATTGAGTATTATTTATCTCTGCTAATCAACGACTTGAGGGCATAAACTCTTCACAGTTACAATTTGACAGATCTTTTTAGTCCCCAAAGAACGAGCTAAGTTGATTTCAAAAGAGCTTGAAAAGAAAATATTTTTTTGGAATTATTGTGCTAGTAACGTGAATAATGTTCTAAAAGCTTTCCGAGAACCATGGTTGGAGTATCCATCCTGTGTCCAGCTGTGTCCGGTGTACAAGTCGTAAACAGCTTAGAAAATATTATTCGGCATACAAACTCTATTCACACACCTTGCCAAAGGCAATTATTAACTTTTCCTTACTTTTCAAAAAGTTATTATTAATTTTAGAAATCATGCAGATCTGCAGATCTCGAATTTTCATGTCATGGTTTGCCGAATCCGCTTAATAGGAATCATATTAGATAAAGCTTGTGACGATTAAAGCGATAAAGAACTAGAAACCCGAACAAATTAGACAGCTGCCGTTCGCAATTTGTAAGAGCGAGAATTAACTGAGAAAATGAATAACTATTTGTTTGCAATGGCACGTCATATACCTTACACTTTCGTACCGACTTATTCAGAAAATCTAGCTATGCATGGATTTTTTAGGAGAAGCGAATTCTTTAAGCTTCAAACTAGTCAAAAGTGTCAAAAATGCTGTGCTGTTGAGTTTTGTTTTTCTCAGTTTCCAAATTTCGGTCGTTTTTATGCGGGTTCATCTCGTCGCATCAAAGTTTGACTGAATGTGTTTAGCTCATAAGTTTGGCCAAGTGAGCTACTCAGTCTCGTTGCCATTTTTCCATCAAACCTTTTATGTATGTTTACCATGAAGTTTCTTAATACTTACGGTATAAACCCTCTTTCTTGAAGGCTTTCGATGATATTTTCGACTAAAAAACTGAGCGGGATACTCGATTGTCTTCCGCTTTGTAACAGTCATGCTTAGGCTTGAAAGGGTTTTAGAACTGGCATATATACTCTAACAAAATGACCCTGAAAAACTTTATATGGTTAATACATGACAGTAAGTTGACCCAGAAGACCAAAGACAATAAAGTAAAGAGTTAGAATGAAAATGAGAATATGACGTAAGACGTTGCTATGACAATGATAAAACACTTCAAATGTGAGCAAAGTTTTTCATTTAAAAAATCATAATTTAAAAACCGTTCGGTAAAATGTTTTTAAAATTGGCTTATTTTAACTTTATGACTCATTCTTTGATTTGAACGAAAAAGAAAAATTCTGTAATGGGGAATTCTCAAAAATCTATGAAGTTTATTTTAGGATTGTTCCCTATTACAGAATGGTAAGATTATTTGTGTCTGTGGGCGATACTCTCATATAACGAAGGGTGGAGATGATCGTGGTAAAAGAAGGTAAAAGAAGGACAACGTGTTGGTTCTTAGCACGTGGTGTATCTTAATTTTTGGTATCTTTTAGGGCTAAAATTAAACCAAGGACCACACCCAAACTCAGTCTTTTAGGGGTTAATTTTTTTTTCGCCGATCATCCCCGGCCCTTTTATATGAAAGTAACCCCTCCCCCCTTTCCGGGGGCGCCCTTCTAGTATAACACCCTGATTACCAGGGGAATTTCCTATATAGGGGGGGGGGGTGAAAATTCGGATCAGCGAGTGAATGTAGCGAACGCTAGCTGCGCTCTCTTCGTACTGGTAGGAGTATAAGAAACAATCTGGACCAAGGCATACAAATATTTCATGATCTTTATTCAGTTAGGAATTTCTTTTGACAGTCGGTTAACTTGCTTATGGCCAGCTCAAGTCTGGATTGGGCTTTGATAAATGCATGGGTTTTACCGGTTATATAGGCCTTATATAGAAAACAATCTCGGCTTTCCCGAATCGAACAGAGCATTGGGTTCTAGTCTAGTTCGCAAAGCATCTATGGATTGTTTGGAGGGACAGGAATTCCATGGAATACAAGGAAAATTAGAAATATAATAGACGAGTGTCGTTCGAGTTGCTCAGGATCAATAACAGCAGATTTCCTCTTTAGGGTGTCCCCCCCCCCCCCCGAGAAAAAAGATGAGTCGAAGATAAAAAAAGAAAAGTTCTGAATTCACCAAGTAGCTATCATTGGTCACCCATCCGAATACTAACCCAGCCCAACCGGCCTTGACTAACTGTCTTGAAAGAACAACGCATTAGACCACTGGTCTATCGATTTCAAAGAATTACCACACAACAATACATGTGAAAACAATGCACTACAAAGACTAGCTTACTTTTCTCTTTCAAATCGACGTGAAACGTAGTTAGAGCAAGGGGTTGGTCGTATATGGTCTGGGAGCCGGCCAGCCTCTCCCTTGATGCTTCGGCAAAGATTTTCTAATCCCTAAGATGACGGAACGGCACTTAATCGCCGGTCAAGCTCGGAAATCCATACTACGCCTCAGGTTTCAAGGGAATGTCTCGGGGGTATGGTTAGTGTGTTCACAATATTTATTTTTGAATTACCGTGGCAAACCCGGGTTCGAATCCCAAAAGGGTCACATTCTTTTTTTTTTTCTTCTTTTTTTCTTTTCTTTTCTTTCTTTGTGTGTGTGTGTGTGTGTGTGTAGTTTTACCTGTGGCAATTAAGACAGCGTTTTTGCCTGAAGTTTATCTCCTCAACTGAACCACACTACACTGTTTTATTTATTCTCTACGAATTTTTGCTTCTGGAATGTATTCTTTCTTTATAATATGATTCCTTTGGACACGTTTAAACACTCTGAATTGGATGCAACAGACGCCATTTTTTCGTGTGCTTCCGAACAATCCATAGAAGCTTTGCGAACCCAACTCGAATCCAGTCCTCCGCTCGATTCAAGAGAGGCGAATTTCCTTTCGGATATTAGAAGCCTAGAGTTCATAGATCACGCCAAGACAAAAACTGACGGTGAATTATTCTACAAGTGGTGCAAATCTCAAGAAATACTAATCAAGTTTTGAAATTTATTTATTTATTTATTTATTTGTTATTTTGTTTATTTATTTGTTTGTTTGTTGATTTATTTATTTGTTTATTTGTTTATTCGTTCTAGAATAGAATAGAATAGAAGAATAATGATGATGATGATAATAATAATGACAGTAATAGTAATAGTATTAATAATAATAATATAATGATAATAATGATAATAACAAAGGTCACTTTACACTTGGGGACTACTGAATCTCTAGCTGTCTGACGAGTTTAGACAAAATGCCGTGATCACAATATACGGAAGAGTTAGTACTAATTATTTTATGTTAAAATTAAATTAAACTTAACTGATTTAATATCCAGGGAAAATTGGCATAATCATGTTTCATTGTTGAGGGTGGCATTTTTCCAAAACTGAATTTGATAAACGTCTTACTTAAAGGATCGAAATTGGGAGGGTCACTATGATCGTCATAAGCTGGTGCTTCTCCCAAAAATATACCTATCTTATAAAATATACTAGATACTACGCGCGTTCTTATTTCCTGAGAGGAGTGTTTGCATGAGAGTATGTAAACACGGTTTGACTTAAGTTATTTTATAAAAGCCATAGGAAACTTTTTCCGTGAGTTGCATAGCCTGATATAAACACTCGAGGGGTTGGGAGAATACTCGACAGTTATGCAAACCTTCGACATTATGATCATTGAGAAATTCAAAATTGTGAAAGAAAATATAGAAATTAATTATTTGTAGCTCATTATGTGATGATACACAAGCATCTTCGGTCTTAGCTACTCCATATGCTATCGTTTTGAATGCTACAACGATTATTAGGTGGCAATACTTCATATAACGTCTTTGTCATTCATCTACCAACCAGAGATTGATTGACTGGTGAAACCGAGAAACTTGTGAAGAGCTTTTTGAAAATGGTTGGCATATTAACATCACAATGGTTCTGCTAGTAAACAGGAAATATTGCTATAGTTTGTGGCACTAATAGCATCGAGTTATAAAAATATCAGTGAGTATTTGTAGTGGGCAGCAAGGCTTCTTTCGGCAAGCAGGCCTAGTTCTGTGACGTTCAGCTTTATTTGCAACAACAACAACAACAACAACAACGTACCATGATTATCGTAGGTGATGATGGGTAATTACCATAAGACACTATCGAGTGACAACTAGCAAGCGTCCCCGTTTCTCCCGGCCCAGTTTGCCTTGCTCTCTGTTCAGTCGACTGGCCAGTCTTTTTCTTTAAACCTCTTACCGACCCTTGTTTACTAATACATGAGTCAAGTAAACTGGCTATTGCCACATTTATGCCTCAGTATACTGAGATATAGATATCGATATGTAAGGTAAAGCAATCCAAAAATAAAATGGGCGAGCGGATTATGATATCATCACGTTGGCTTCTTATTGCAGAAGTGCAACTTACCCTATGGATAGCTTAAAATTCTTCACTGGAAATATTTCGAAGAGTGCTATGACTCACAACTTCGAGTACGCTCTGAATGTAGACAGTTGGCAAGCCAGTGTAGTTCTTTAAACCAACTTGTTGTCCTTGACTCGTGGATGTTCTTGGCTAGTTTGAATCTTGTTGATTAGCTCGCCAGTTAAGAATACATCAGAGAGGCAACAGTCTAATTAAAAACGGAAATAACATCGTGATATACGGTGCTAATATAATTATATTATTAATTAAGGAGGAATGGAATATTACGCTTATGTCATATTGGCATGTTGCTACACAGGAAGGGAAAGAAGTCAGGTTTGGAGTAGATTCAGTGAAAAATAGCGGCACGATCGGTGCCGTAAGCGTGCCTTGCCGCGACCGTGATGTTTTCTAGAAAAATTTTCCGTGTCTTGCCGTGCCTTGATCGTGTGATGACCGTGCTCGCGCTGCGAGCTTTTCACAGTCATACGAAATGTGCTCTATTTTGAGCATTAAAGGACAGAAGAGAGATTGATATACTATAGAAAACATACTTCTGGCAACGGAATATTTAATAAGTAAAAAATGTACTTTTCTCTCTCTCTCTCTCTCTCTCTCTCGCTCTCCAGCTTGTAATACCACTGTAACGTTAGTTAATCTGAATATTGTTGTAGCGTTATATCTAGGATATTACACAGCGTCGCGAAGATATGAATTTCACAAATGAGAGCGGTGAACGAGGGAAATATTATTTTCAACACGAGAAACTTCATATCTTCAAGACACCATGTAATTGTCCCTTATCATACAGACAAAATCTTTCTTTGCTGTCTATAATCACGACAACACGCCGTCCTTTGAAACTCTGCAAAACTCACCGTTACTCGGATGGCACTTTGAGCTGATTCTACTCGATTCTCCTTCTCTCTTCTTAACTTAGAAGTTCTTTTATCTTATTTAATTTTTCTTGTATTCGCTGTTCAGCAAAATATCAAGTTCAGTGTTAGGCTTTGTCTAACCGCTCCTCTTTATGTTTTATTCATCTTTTCATTTAACGTGAAATGGAATTTCAATACATAATTTTGAATTTTCATGCATAATTTTGATTGTTACTATATTGATTTAGTGTTGCTTCGCCGTTTGAAAATCAAGTCATGTCCTGGCTTACGATTCTGTTTTTCTAAATCAATGTGCACACAACACTCGCTAATGACACTGATGTTTACGTCGAACTTATAAAAACTTGAAAATACAGAATCAAAACCGGTTGAATCCTCGACATGGTAGCCTTTTCGAAAACGCACTTATACTTTTTCTGTCGATCCCAGGTACAGTATACGAAGTATTTCTTCTTCTGTCATTACTTCTATGCAAACGAAACAAGTTGACTGAGCATAAATTCATGGGTTATTACATAAAGCATTGTTCCCGCTGCGCCAAATGACTGAGCGTTTTGTGAGATCCAACCTTTGGAAAGCTTTGTCATGTTCCAGATGGTCGCACATTCTCATACCTTAACAGGCATTTGAAAAATTACTGCCGCACAAAATCCCGCCAAATCCCGAAGACACTTTCCACACAAGGACTGCTCATGCAGTTCATAGATTCTTTTAGTCCAACTAAATGTATTTATTCGTCGTCTCAAATCATTAATTTTTAATTTGTGACGCCCAAATCCCTCGGATTTATCGCTCTTTGATAAATCGAAAGACATTGTTGATATTTTTTTACTTCCTTTTCATCCTTAATTCATGTACACAGTTTATTACTAAAACTACAACAGTTTGTTGTTGACACTTAGTAAATCCTCATTGTTCGCATAAACATCATTGCTTCGTGCTTCATTTGGGCAAACTGATTCCGTACAAAGAAGGGTGCTTGTTTAAACCTCTGTTATGATCAATTGAAATCACTTCAGTCTCTGATGTATAGTGAAATTAAAAGTAAAATTGCTTGATTTACGAGTTGAAGTATCACCTTTAACAGCAGGTACACAAGAGACTTATTCGTTCTATAAACTATTGACGACTTTAATATTTATCACTTCCTGCTGTTATTACGATCGTGATATCACAACCAACATTTCGATATGCAAGAGTCCTTTTTCAAAACCAGATCAGGTTTGCATCCCTCCCCAGTCCCGCCGGTCCTTGAGCTCAGTACATTCGAGAATATAACGACACCACGTTCATGCAGTACTTGAAAAATTTGAAAGGTTACCGAAAACAGCGTGCGTTTGTACCCAAGAAAATAGCATTAATATTGCCGCAAAAACTATAAAACCGATTTCGTTATTTCCATTGAAATGGCCTATAAAATAATATCATTTTGAATAACACTTTTCATATTTGCTATGCCCAGAGCCGTGCCGCATCCTCCATAACAATTTCTGTTTAGTCTGTGCCATTAGCCCTTCCGCAGAACATATGGCGCTCACACGGAGGTTCCCACTTTAATATAATTCTGACAATGGGTCGAGTCGAGCGGTTTCGAATAACAGTGATACTGCTTCTTACTTGTGTGCCGTGCGTGTACTGAGTTTTTTCCTCTTTTTTTCCGAATGTTTGTCTATACTACGAAAGTACCACTCAAGAAGGAAAGCAACTTTTAGATTGATTTGACATTCTTTCAATGTCTTCTTAATAAAAAACGCCACAAACTACCTGATTAAAAAAAAAAAAAAAAACGTTTTTCTGTAATATATATTCGTGTGCGGTTTTCTTTCATTCCTGCATCAGTGGGCAAAGATTTGTTAGACGTTCATACCAAGTTTCCCAAGTTAGAATTAAAAAACTATTAATAGAACAGTGGAGTTCATTCGGAAACATTCGGAAATTCCATTGAACAACATTGTTCAGAACTCAGTCAAAAACAAAATCGTTAATTGATCTATAATTTTGATCCAATTGTTTATAAGCCCGCCCTTTTGTGAGACCGTGGTCCAAGCTCTGACGATAATACATGGTCTACTCTTAAGAATAAGTGAAAACCACTACTTTTTGTAGTCGCCTCTGACACTGAATGATGATTGGACGGCGACCATAAACAGTTTCGCGGTTATTTTCTATCATTTGAATTAACGTTCAAGTTTAGCTAAACCAAGGAGTATTTGGCCTAACTTGTAAGGTTCTTTAGAAGCTGGGCTGAGTATTTTGAACTGGCTTTTGAAGTCACATAAATGGAAAGATCTATCTTTTGTAATAGACCTTTTTCTCAAGGTTGCGCGCTCATCTAAATCCAAGGAACTTGACGCGCCCACAATAACAGAATGACAGGCGTTTTGCGGTGAGAATAAGCATACAGTTTACAGTTTTTATAAAATAATGTGGTACGATCACAATATCGCAATAGATCAAGACACCAATCAGTTGGAATTTATTACAAGTTGGTTTTTGATAGCAAAACCGGAGAACCCGGAGAAAAACCCTGGAAGCATAGGGAACCGACTAACAACTCTACTTACATGAGATAGCAGGCCCAGGGATCGTGCTGGTTTATGACTAAAGCGGTAAGAAGCAGCGCATTAAAAGCGCACACTATCCATGATTCCCCAGTTAACCGAAGCTATTTTGATGTGCGCAGCCTCTCACCTTGAGGAGTGATCATCAGATTCAACGCCTGACCCACCGGTCCCCCTGTAAGTAGTGTCGTTTATTCGTTCTCTTCATTCGATTGGTTTATTGATCCACAAAAAGCAGCTTTTTTGTGGAAACAAATTTAGTTTATTAACCTCTTCAAATCACTGCGCCTATTTGCCCCATTATAAGGTTATTATAAGATTGTTAACAGTCTTTTTAAGACACTTGCTAATTCAACCACACTGTTTCTCCGACGACGACTCCGCGACGACGAAGTCGCGAGTGGTGGAATTTTAGCGGAATAGACCGATCCCCGATCCATAGATACTGTTGCTACGTCGGACAAGCCAAAACGTTTTATCGAGATTACGCTATGAAATAAATGTTGATTACTAAAAATTATAGCGGAGCACCATACTTTAGAAAAAATGGTAACCCATCGAGTTGATTTTTCATGGCTTGAGTATACGTCACTTCCGTACGTCCGTACGTCCGTGTCCATCGCGATGCTGATTGGCTGTTTGGTGGGAACTTCACGCGTGCCGACATCCGAGCAGTTTTTGTTTTTGAAAACTTTTACACAGTAAAATATTTACTGTTTAGTACGAGTAGAGAACATTATCCAAGAGAGAATCCACTGTTTTCAGGACAGACCAAAGAACTAATGAGCTACAAACCACTGTTTTCAAGGAAAGAGTGTAAGTATAGCTTGTAATTCACAGCTTTTTCAACAAGTACACTGTTTGAGGGCCTTGCATTGTCGATTCAAAACGCCTGAATTTCTTTGGATATTTTTGATTGATTAAGTAGGTAGAATACTTGAGAGTTGAACTAAAATACAAAAGGACAGTCCGTTAAATTACAATATAAATATTAATCCTTTGTTTATCAGCATCTTATATTGTTGTTTGGCAAAACGGGATTTAAGTAAGCTCATCTTGAAATACTGGTTTCGATCGGCGCGAGTAGAAGAATTCTAAAGAAAAATGCAAATGACGATTCTGAGAATAAAACACATTTTTTGACATCTTTCCAGCTTTTTATGTTTATATCTAAAACTAATTGCTGAAGTTTTAAACTTGTTTTGAAAACTAATATACAAATTAGGTAGTACCTAATAGCGGAGTTCCGAGTTTATTTTTATCTACTTGACTGAATTGATGCAATGCATGGATAATTCTTACAGATATTTTCCCCCCGATTATTTCATAATAAGCTGCTAAAAATGAAAATTGATTAGATGAGAGAATTTCACTTTAAATTCGAGTCGCTTCGTTTTTTCGAGTTAAATCCCGAACCAGGAAATGACTTTTTTTTTTTTTTTTTTTTTTTTTTTTTGAATCCCATAGCATTAGTTATAATAATTATGTATTTGGTGTGAAGAAAAAAACACCATGCCTTTTTATTTAGTTATACCTGCCTAATTCTTACCATTTCGTATATAAAATAAAGTGAGGAGCTAGAAATATTGCTAAGCTTTAGTCAAGATGTAAAAAATATGTGGATTCATGCTTGGCTGAAAACTTCCATGAAAACAAACGAAAAGAGTTCAGTCTAACTTTACGACAAAACTACAAGAAATATTCCAAAATAAGTAAATCTACGGTGGCTGGTAAGGGCCATCCAAATTTTGCAATACTTATGGACTTTCCTCTTGAGCAACATCAACATATGATGTGTGTTTTTCAATATCTTTTAGTTTTTGTAAAAAATTCAAATATCAAAAATAATCGGTTAGAAAACATTTTTTTTTAAATGTATTATTTTTATCTCGAAATCTTGGTTGATAACGTGAAATGCCGAGTTATAACTTGAAATGTTGAGTTATAACTTGAAATGTCGAGTTATAACTTGAAATCGCGAATTATGCTACCTGTCTGAATAATGGAACATTCATTCGACATGTTTCAAGTATAACTCGACATACATTCCCTCTCTCTTCTAAGTGAAGAAGAGAGAGGGAAAATCAAGTAGAATCAGCTCAAAGTGCCATCTGAGTAACGGTGAGTTTTGCAGAGTTTCAAAGGACGGCGTGTTGTTGTGATTGTCGAAATCGAAAGAAGATTTGTTTTGTCTATATAATAAAAAGAAAATTACTCGGTGTCTTGAAGATATGAAGTTTATCTTCTCGTATTGAAAACAATATTTCACCACTCGAAGACAGACTTCATATCTTCGCGACGCCGTGTAATATCCTCTATATATCTACCTAACTTGCCCTAGGCGATGATATATAGACTGATTAAGCTGACTTCCAAGGTCTAAAATATGTTTAAAAGGACCATTCATTTTCTGATAATAAAGCAAGGGTTGATAAGTTGGTTAACTTAATTAGGCTGCTAACAAAGTGCGCATTAAAAGAAAAGAAAAAAGAAAAGAAAAAAAAGAAAGAAAAAGAAAAAATAAAGAAAAATAAAGAAAAATAAAGAAAAACAAACAAATAAATGAATAAATAAATAGATAAATAGATAAAGGAATAAATGAATAAATGAATAAACGAATAAACGAATAAACGAATTAACAAATAAACGAATTTACAAATAAACGAATTAACGAATAAACGAATTAACGGATTAACGAATAAACGAATTAACGAATTAACGAATTAACGAATAAGTGAATAAATGAATATTTAACAGGAGATTACCTGCTATTTATCTAGAACCAGGGTTCACAATTCAAGGGAACAGAAGCCTTTATCCAGAATTCAGGGATTGTTACAACATGTTAGAAAAACATATATCTCTCGAACACGTACACAGTTGACCTTAAGTCTCCGGCTACAAGTTAATCCATAACTTTCGGAAGTAACGCCATGCTACAAATAAATGAATGAATAAATGAATGAATGAATGAATGAATGAATGGATGGATGGATGGATGGATGGATGGATGGATGGATGGATGGATGGATGG
>WUAP02061337.1:0-5000 GCA_015163945.2 Stichodactyla helianthus
CCGAAACATGTCTAGATTAAAAAAGATAATCGTATATATAAAGTTTGTCATTTTACTCGTGCTCACAAGACCATATGAAAATCATCATCCTATTAGGGTCACAACATGAAAGCAAGATGCAGCACCCCAGCACTGTTCTCTTCTCCAATGCTACAGGTTGCTTTAGAGCAGTTTTTTTGAGTGAGAAATGTACAGTACTGACTTACAGCACAGACACAGTACATTATAGATGAATCATGCAATCACAGCACGTAGTTCCCATCACAGTAAAGTTGGTTACTGCTATGGCATGGGTACAAAGTCACCTTCCAGTTTCCCACTCAAGCAAATTTTGCCATATTGTGTATGCAGGAGAAGGGGAGAGGGGGGAGATGATAAACCCATTGACGTACCTGTCCAGAATCAGAGGAGACAAAGTAGTTCCTAGTCTGTCCATCTTTTAGCCAAGTTATTTGCAAACTATTTGGTTTACGAGTCTTTTCGTGAGCAAAGACAACATTAATTTCTGACACTTTCAAATCTTCCTTTGGGACAGTGTCCTGGTTCATAATATTCATAAATAGAAGAGAAAAATTAGAGAATGATCAAAAATAGTGGGTTCAGAGAGTTGGAATTCCCAGTGTGAGGAAAGGGGTACTCCTTGTGCCATTTATTAAGGGGTAGATATCTATTATTTGCTACCACTTACAGTCAAACTAATCACATTCTGACCAATCACATGCAAGAATTAATTCATTTCTAATTAATTTTCACGTGTGACTGGTCAGAACATGATGTTAACATTCGAAACATATTTTAGGTGTTCACAAGTTTTTTTAGTTTGACTGTAAGTTATCAAACAACTACAAACAGAGATTTATGGTATATCTTAGAGTGTTTGACTTTAAATAAAATAATGTCAGTCTTTCTCTGTGGTATCCAGATCTGTTGCCCCCACCCTCTAACACCAGGATGAGACACTTGTACCATCTAGGGGTCAATTTCAAAATTTCCTATGAGAAACCCCCTCCCCCCTTAATTATGTCATACACATATGGAAGTTCTGCCAGGAATAATGTTATCTTTAGCTTTTCAGTTGTAATGGTTTATTAGTCAACTTTATCATACACTGTAGAAAATACAGCCAATCAGAATGCAGGAAAGCCATTGTATATTTGTCAGTATTCCACTCCTCATTCCCACCATGCATTTTTATTTTCGATGGTGTGGGATAAAATAGTTATACAATGCTTTCTTGTGGCACACCATGGAATATCCCACTTGTCACTTGTATTTTCTTTGTATACACACTTGCCTAAAGGCTGGTGTGTACACACAGAAAATACAAGTGATGCGAGGGATATTCCATAGTTTGCCACTCTAAAGCATTGCATAACTAGTATATACTTACAGTGTCCTTAATGTAGTAAGCAAAGGAATCATTCTTCTCAGAAAGTTTAAACAGCCTCTCATTCCAAATATCTTCCTTCTTCTTTTTCTTCTTTAGTTTACCTACTTTTGTCCCATCTTAAAAAATTGTATAAAAAACATTTTTAAAATTAAACTCAGTTTTCTTTCAAAGTTGAGAGATACCTTGCATATTATTGTGACAGTCTCTTGTGTTAAACAAGTCAGTCAATAAAAGATTGTTAAGAATATGCTTACCTTTTAAGTTATAGGATTGATTAGGAGCTCCATCAACAAACTCCTGTCTTTCATACTTGGCTCTTATCCATTGCTCTTTCAAAACACTAAATCAGAATCAATGTTATCATATAGTTATCCTGATCTGTCTACCCACCCACCCATCCATTGTCATTATTATTTATAGTTAAACAATAAAGATATGCTCAATGTTAGCAATTTATTCATCCATGCATGATAGTCAACTTACTATGGATCTGTGCACTTGGGAATTTTGTACCAAACTGGAACATTCTTTGCCCAAATTGCATTCCCTTTCAGATTGCCATGTTCAGCCATAAACTACATAGTAAATTATATGAAAAATGTATCATCTGACAGTGGAAAAATTTGCAGACAGTAGATTTTATCATGTCAAGTTCATTGTTCAAATGTTAAACACATGCTTTAAAAATAGATTTGTAAAAGTAAAAGATGTCCTAAATGTTCAAAATGTATAATAAAACAATTATTGAGTTTGGTTTTTACATGATATCATAAATTATCATGAGACCTGGAATCTATGTTATCTGCCTTGAAGCATACAACTTTGGCAGATAACACAGGCCTTAGTCTTGACAAGTTACAATATATCATGCTCAAACTCATCCAATGATTGCTTGTTATCTGTTCAAATTTTCTGACCACGAGCATCCAGTCCCCATTCTTTCCTTTTTCTTTGCTGTTAGCAAAGTTATCTTTTTAGCCAAATTTTGATCTATACAGTTTAGTCATGCATTTAAACAGCTGAGTTGATGTGTAAATTCAATTATAATATACTTTTACAAATTTTTTTCTCGTTTAATGAACATATTTACGCGAGGTATGAAAATTACAGATAATGTTAGTCTGTACATAGTTTAAAGTTATAAAAATATTTAACTTCAGTTGACTCAAGAAAAAATATTTGTGTAAGCTAAAGCAAACAAGATTGGTTCGACTTGAAGCTGGAATAAACATAAAGAAATCCAAATTTTCTTGATAACACAAGTAGAGTTACTAACTTTAAAAACACGATAATATTTTTAATTTTTGACATGTTTCGGCTTTAAACTTTAGCCATCTTCAGAATGGGGTAGATATTATTACAAGCTGTATTTATATGTGACTAAATGCTAATTAGAACATGTCAAAAATTAAAAATATTATCGTGTTTTTAAAGTTAATAAAGAAATCCCCTGGAATAAACATTTTAAATCGTTAATTGATAAAACAACGTTAGTTAAGAGATTTTTAATTCGATCTCAGGAAATTCTGTAAAGGAATGCGATGATTTCAAAATTAATTTGATTAACCAAATCGAACGATTTGAACGAAATACCAGTGTGGAACACTTCACACAATATCAAGCTTGTAAACAATTATGGAAAGCAAATTAATAATTTCTTAGATAGTCTTTGCCTTCGACAGTAAACAGGATTTATAAGCTTCTAGGTTATTTTTTGATTAACTTCCTTGATTGCCAATATTCAATTGACGGAAATTCCACACCTTCACGAGGGCTTCTTTAACTATGATATCTCGCGAATTTCCTTTCAAAAGGAAAACAATTTTCAACTCTTTAAGATCCTGTAGTGTCTGGATAATCGTTAGGTAAGAAGAAATTATTAATGCAGAGGACTTAATTAACTTGTCAAAGTGTCCATCTGGCGCTGCTGAGGGCGCGACGTTCGTCGTATAACTAAAATAATTTTTTAGGTGAAGAAAATACCTCGAAAGACTCACCTGAAGTTTTTCATCTTGCCAGGCATCGAGTCTTAACGACTTCACAATAGATATCTGTGTTCCTAGATTTCTGTGAACGCCACTGCAGTGGATACAAATGAAAATCCCTTTGGAAGCTGAGGCCCACTCCGGATCTGAAAAAATCATAACAGCGGAAAAAGGCACCTAAGATCAATCAAATTTAAGACCTTGGAGCTAATTTAAGCTTGAAAGAAAACTCTTTATCGAAAATTCAACTTACTATCGGCACCACAGTCCGCACAGGTGTTGTTGCCAGGCTTTTTGGCCAGTTCTATAATGGCCGTACGATTTTTGTCCATCGTGATGAACTTGGCAGACGAAAACTGATCTCGTGTTCATTGAATGAAGAAGTTGTTTATTGATCAGTATGGACCGCTCCAGTCCTACGCGGAAATTAGTATGTCACTCTTAGTAGCCGGGCCTTATTTAATAATCGTATTACCATGCACGTGGGTAGCAGAGATCTGACAGGAGAGACATATAGAAGGGACTTCGAGCTTAACAGGTCGTTTATGGAGTAAAGGAGTTACTTTATAAGTCACTAATACTATTTCATCACTTGATTTCTAGATCAGGTACGACTCATGTATTTTTCATCGTAAAACAGCCTGGTTATTGTTATATAAACAGTGCCCTTATAATTTCCTCTTCCTCTTTCCTTTTCGTTTTCTTACATGCAAATCCAAAGAATCATTTGAATTGGAATTTATTTATGACGACACTTTATAGTTTCATACTCGTTTTCTCTCGTGCATACTGTTTATCCATAGTTTGATTCATTTTCTCCAAGCCCATTTCTCTCTGTTACATGTGATTATCAATGTGCTCTTATAACCATACTTCATCCAAGTTTACTGAATTTTGCATGTATGTGTGACCACCACAGGACTGTGTGATCTTCTTGTATAAACATTGATATTTGACCCATACATGCATGTAAGAATTTAAGAAATGAAATACTTCTTCTGTGTTTTCACACGCTTATGAAAACCAAGGTGCATTTGGGAGAATTCAAGAGCAGATCAGTCCAAACATGAGACCTAGTCAAGTGTTTGGACCTGCTTGAGAATATTGTTCCTAACTTGCTGAGGTTTTCATAAGCATGTGAAAACACAGAAGAAGTATTTTATGTCTTTTATGAAATAATTACAGATTCTATGATGTTGACAGGCTAATGAAACATATTGGCTATTTTAAAGCCAATCAGAGCGTGGTAGCATCTAAACTATTTTCTAACTTTATTTGATCCATGCAACTGCATGTACATGTCGGGTTATGGATAGAAAGTATAGGAAACTGATGACAATCAAAGGGGTCATTGTTTAAATTTTCCTGCCATATATTGACACACTCTTTACTCTTTACTGACCTCTTCAATAACTATTCATCTTTCCAAAATTCAAAGAAAGACTGGTAATTAACTTGAGCTATCTTGTGCCCAAAATCAATCCCAGAATCCAATGCAAGTTGTCACTTTTTGATCTTTTCCCCAAACTCAGCCCCAGCCCCACAATTCTGTGGGACAAGAGTTTGTTTCCAGTCCTCTGTTGAATTTTGGAAGGGTGAATTCCACCTCGTTCACATCCTGTTTA
>WUAP02061337.1:10000-17849 GCA_015163945.2 Stichodactyla helianthus
TATTAAGGCGCCATTGGCACCGCGCAGATTAAATTAATAAGTACACAATTAGCTTTACTAGTAGTTATGCCTCCAATTGGGTTAGGCTGTTGAACCGGGAGACAATCCCCTAAACGTAAGTTTAACATTTTCTCGATAAGCTCCAAATTTTCTTGTAGAGATTGAACGTTTTTCATTCAGTTTTTCTTTCCCATTATTCGCTTATGAAGAAGCATTGTCTATGGATTTCCTAAATTCCACTACGATCATGCAACAAATGCCACTTGTTTGCTACCGTAGAAAACTAGGGAAATTCCACAAGTTTCAGACTCAATGCTACAATTTCTTGACAGAACGTTGGGCAAAGTGTGACAAGGACGAACATGGCTGGAATGTAACCTTGGATACAGCACATGACGATGCCCGTATGACGTACTCATTCTTGATCGGGGACTACATCACAAGCATGGTCGATTACTTCAGGACAACAACTTGTGGTCTTTGGAATTCTTATATCCTAGATCTTCTGAAACAGGACAAGCCTGTGAGAAGTGATGGTAAGTCAACCTTAAGAACGCGTACGGACACCTCTCACTACTTTGTTGTGTGTATGTGTGTGTGATAAAGGGATTTGTTTGTTTGGAGTAAGAAATTGAGGGCCCTGAAATAGTTCAGCAACAAAAGTGCTCTTGAAACCTGTTTAGAAGATGTAGCCCAAAATATTATCATTGTTACAAGGGAATTTCGTGAAGATGTATGTTTTGAGAAGATGGGTATAGTGAAAAATTTCTTCTTTGAAATAAGGAGAATTGTAAATATTAACGCGGTACAAGAGTAAAGATGAGGGGGGAGGCCGGAAAGTTTCTGGGGAGTTTTAAAGCAGAATAAATCCAAAGAGTGATGAGGTCCTTAATAGTCTTAATTAATACTTTATTAGGCGTCCAGGACACGACCTCATCCAAGACCACAGCTTTTGTCGACCGTGCTTCAAGTTCTTCTGTTAGCGATGCTGACAGTGACAAGGGGCTTCTTGAGGGTAAGTATCTGAGCTGGATTTGGTCTCATTTGTACAGGGACACTTTTTACGAAGAATGACATATATGCTCTACTATCAAGTGGTAAGGATTTACCAAGCTAACTCCCCCCCCCTCACTTTTATAATTGCTTCACCGTACCTGTTATAAGGAGTAAAGTTTCTCCTTATGGGGCGTACATTTCTTCAAGAGGTTATGTATAATCGTCATTTATGTGAAGTAATACATCCCATTGACTCATTGGGAAATGTTCTTCTTTCTTAATTCCACTGATATCGCTCATTCAGATTTTTCTTTTCTCAAAAGGTGTCCAAGGTATGACCCATTATGAGTCTGCTGATGTGGAAGGTGTGCTGATCCTACACGAGATCGATGGTAAATACGTATGCGCTAAATCCTTATTCAAACGTATAGCTTTTTTTACTGAAAAAATGGCATACATAAACTGTTATTCGGGTAAAAATCTCTCCCTAAAAACTTGAACTCTTGTTCTATGATCGAATGGGAATTCAGAAGTGATTTTTTTCGGAGGGATTGAGAAAATCGGAAAACTCTTGACGTCTAGGAGAGCAACTTATTATAGCGATACCAGGATTAAACCCATGACTGCAGCGGGGCACGTGAGAGGCAGCGGATTCATTCATTCATTCATCCGGGCAGCGCATGTAACCCATTTCTCCCATTCTTTTACTCAACACTTCCATAAAACCTTCGTTTTGGCATCGAGTACGACTGGTCTGTATTTTCTCCTCAGGTGCCCCAGAGATGAGCCGTTACTCTCTGATTCCTCACAAAGGGTACGTCGATTCTGAAGACTTCTCTGGTTTAGAGCATAACTTGGAGCATTCTTCAGACAGTCCCGCTCAAACAGGGGATTATTCCACAGGTGATCGTGACCTTGCAAAGCCCCCTAAGTCAGATTATGGTGATGGAGTCCAACCCGAGCCCAAGGAAAACATCCTGTCTCCAATCTTTGACGCTGAGATCGAGAACCTTGGGGAACTTCTGATTAATTATGGAGTTATTGACAGGAAAGGTACTACTTGTCAAACTGCCCATGGCAGACATCGCCAGTGTGGTAAGTGCCCATAAAAGATACTTTAACCAAAAGGCGAAGTGACTGTAGTACTAAGATGACTGGGTGAGTGGCTGGATTGTTGAATGGATTGATGGATGGATGATTGGATAGATGAATGGATGGGTTGGTAACTGAAGAGATGGATGGGTGGGTAGCTGGATTGGAGAGTGAGTGGGTGGACAGATTAATACATGGATGGGTGGGTAGGTGGGCGGATGGATTTGTGGATAGATGATAGTTGGTGGGTGGATGGATGGATGGATGAGACACGATGAAGCAAGTATAAAAAGGGGAATAACGCGATCGCGAATATGGGAAACAGAAGAAAAAAGGAACTTTATCTTCATTTAATTTACCCTTGATCGACTGAGAATTCAACAATTATCTTCACAAATGACTTTCCCTGATTCCAGGAGTCGATTTTTCATGGTTTTACAAGCTAAGCGATGATCATATTGATTACAACACTGTAGCTGTGAATCTCGCCTATGTATTCATCAGCCTTGCAGTTTTCCATTTCTTCGCTATGATTTACAAAGAAATGCACCATACAACGACAAAACAAAGGTAAGTTGAACTCAGAACAAATCAAACATTCAGGGTGGGGCACATACGGTACTGCCTTACATCACGTACACGGTACGGTATGCAGTAAAACACTGAAATGGCTTTCCATAAGAATGGTTATCGTATGAGTGCAGGGAAACGCACGGTACTGACTTACAGCACGTACACGGTACGGTATGCAGTAGAACACGGAAATGGCTTCCCATAAGAATGTTAATCGTATGAAAGGGAAACATACGGTAATAACTTACAGGTACACGGTACGGTACGCAGTAACACTGAAATGGTTTCCCATATACTTCATGTGAATCACCCAGTCACAATGCGTACTTACGGTTGCGGTAAAGTACGGTACAACTGCTGCAGTAATCGTCAGTCTCTGTATCCATCCGCTCAACTCCAATTGACGGAAAAACTTCATTTTAATTTTTACTATTTTAAAGGTATGAAAGAATTAATGCGTTTTTCAATTTATTTTTTCAAATTCTATCACAGACAAGTGGCCAGCCTTCTAGCAGAGCTGGTTATTGGACAAGCCAACCCCAAACCTGAAAATATTGAAACCAAAGCACGTAAACAGCAGAAAAAGAAGAAAAAGAAGTCTCGCAAGTAAACAACATTTGGATTTTATTTGTGCCTTTTTGCCGCTTTTTCGGAATTCCTTCTGTGGTTGGCCTGCTTCATAGATTCTCGTACAAATAGCCATACAAAACGTTTTTACGCTGAATTTTGAATCTCTGGACTGTGAGTAACTTGTTGCGTCTTGTTTATACCATTAACAAAAACAACAAAAATATACAAAATCCCAAAAATCAACCCAAAAAAATATGTGTACAACTTGTGTTCGTTTTTAAAGCTGTATACTGTAATGTTTTGTTGTGTACCTTGTTCAGTTTGTGGATCGATTCAAGTTTTGTAAGAAAACTTTGTAAATAAAAGATTGTTGTATTTATAAAATATGTTGTTTGTTGATACATGGTAGTTTATGATACTTTATAAAAGACTATAGTCACTTTGTTGCGGACGCTCTGATTGGCGAAGGCCATCGGCTCCATCAGAGTATGGAGCACAGATTACGTCATCATGGCGGCATTTCCGAAAGAAAAGAGCTCAGAGGAAAGTTGAGAAGTTTTTCAGATTTCTTTCCATATTATAAAAAAATAGTATAGCTTCAACTTTGATTCAACTCCGTTCAACTATAGAAACACTTAGGAAGTGTCGAAATCATTCAAGAAGTGAGGAGAAAAACTTGCCTGCGGCTTGTAATTCTCGTTACACTTCTGTCGTGCTTTTAAGAAGTGCACTTTCAATTGAATGGTGCGCAGTTGAAGCTGTTCTATTTGTTAATTTTAGTAGAAAAGATGAAAACGTTGATTGAAAATTAACATAGTCACATTTGCCGGGTGCGGTCCGAAGCTGCTGGCTTGAACATTAGCCAATGCTCAACTCTACCTGTTTACACTAGTAATTTTGTCGCGCAACTTGAGCTGCGATTTCAACGAACTGAAACCCAAATCGCGCGTGGTTTCCGCTAAATTTCGAGCATGTTCGAATTGGTGTCGACTTGTGCGTGATCTGTCGCCGTAAAATCGCAGCTCAAGTCGCGCGACAAATTTGCTAGTGTAAACATGCCTAAGAAGTGCTCCTATATTGAAAGATACACAGTGGAAGCTGTTCTATTTGTTAATATTTGTTGAATATACGAAAAAGTTAGATGTGACTTAGCCAAAGTTAAACTCGATCTGGGTAGCTATGCATGGGCGTCGCCGCCTTGCTGGGCCAATACGCAGGTCACACGCTATTATCACAATGATCACACGCTATTTTGTGATCTCGCTAGCATTATCTTTGGTCCACAGACATGCAATGCTGTCGATGGTTGCAACATCGCCTAATGCTATATAGGGCAAATCAGTCAATGTGATCACACGCTAATCATGTGATCATGCTAGCATGACCTCTGGCCAACAATCGTTTGCTTTACAATATTGCTATCGCTAGCTAGCAAGCACACTCTATGCAAAGCTATTCTACAATATTCCCCCCCCCCCCTTCCCTAAGGTAGGTATAGGTAAGTATTCCACTGACTTTATTGTCAGTGTGACAGGTGCACGGTGGGTTGTGACAGGGTTGCCATGGTTATCGCTATTTATGTGCCCGACAACTCTCATCCCACCGAACAAGCACCTAACGCCAAGCTCATCTACTAGTGATGAGTTTAATTGAAACTTAATATAATCGCATTTCTCGCTTGCGAGAGCGGTCCGACGCTGCTGGAACACTAGCCGATGCTCAACTCTACATATCAGTAAAAATTTGACTAACCTTTTCAATACCGCTTTCTTTATAAATGTTCCATTTCTCTGCATCATTAGAAAACGACATCTGATATGTTTTTATATAGTACTTATTGCTAGTTCCACTCCCTTGTGTTGCGACGCCCAGAATATTCGTTTTTTTGAGGAGGTTGACCTGCATCCAAGTTTCTTCTTTAAAGTAAGAATACCAGTAATAGGTATTATGCAAACGTGCAGCAGAAGGTTGGTAGCTTGGCCATGAAGTTTCGTGTGACTGAGTTATCTGTGAGTCCAGGATAGTCTTGTCTTGAAGGCCAAGAGCATCGCAGTTGGTAGCTCCTGTGTGAAGGGAAAATGAAATTTTTTATTGAAACATCGACCGCCAGACTTTGAATCCATTGTATCGTGGTAATTCATTATTCTATTATGTCGGTTCGAAGGTAAAAAAGTCGCACGTTTCCCTAATTAGCTTTCCAATTTCGTTTAGCATTCTTTATATAAAATGAATAAATGTAACATATCATTCTTTCCATGCATGTTATTTCCTCTTTTTCATTCATTTGATCCCATCCACGAGCACGAAAAGAAAACACGTTATGGGAGTATGCGCTGTGTTCTAATTGCCCTACATTTCATTATGACGTCACACAAAACAATCTATGTTTTGAATCCTAAGGATTATGGTCTCGGAAAGAGGACAAAACAGTTGCACAAAGAAAATCGATAAATGCGTTCTTAAGACCAAAAAAAAAAAAGGTAAAAATCCCAAGAGAAGTCAAAATGAAATCGGCAGCTGGAAAGAATCTCTTTAAAAATACAACAAATGGAAATGTGTTTTTGAAAACACGGTAAAAGAAGAAAAAAAATTATATGGGAACGAGTTATTGAGGAGCATTCAGAATTTCTGTACAGGGGAGCTTTCCTGATTTTAATTTTCCTTCCCTTACATTTTTTAGAAGCGCCCTGCCATTCTAAGTTCATTTTTTCTGACCCCCTCATGTGATATCCTGCAAATAATAGTACGAAAACATACCACTCCTTGTACCTTGCCTT
Organism: Stichodactyla helianthus; assembly: GCA_015163945.2. Taxonomy (NCBI): domain Eukaryota; kingdom Metazoa; phylum Cnidaria; class Anthozoa; order Actiniaria; family Stichodactylidae; genus Stichodactyla; species Stichodactyla helianthus. The sequence goes on from WUAP02061337.1 coordinate 16,009, forward strand.
ACTTTTGGGAACATTTTCGAAAGCCAAAAATCTACTACTGAAAAAAATCATGACCCCTCCCCCCTCAAAATTATCATAGTCGCTCCTTTACATAGATTATGAAGGCTCCCTTACTGGATTTAGTTTCCTCACCTGTCTCGCAGCCTGGACAGATACAGCTGTAAGGTTTCTCAGTGTTTTTCAAGTGAGGAATGCATATCATTCTGTCCAAACAAGGGCTTGCTGTGCAAATAGTCTGGAAGAAAAACACAATTATGATGACGTCAAAGTGTGCCATTGTTTACATAGAAACAAACGAACTTACATCGCTCATAGTGAATTGAATTCTATTTTAATTTCAGAATACCGACTGTGAGCCCAAATCAACCTGAAGTATCCCAGCCTCGTCAAGCCTTGCTTTAACTTCTGAAAAATTATGAAGTTTGGCTCAACACTAACTATATCCATTGTAATAAATGCATACACGTATCTGCCAAGTATTGGTTTAAAAACGTTAAAAAATTCAGTGACTGAAGTTTACAGAAGTTCAAATTTTTTGGATTATTTTCTGTAAATATGATTTCGTGCTTCTAAATAATTTATCGTTAGTTAATACTTTTTCGAATGGCTAAGAAAACTTTCATGGCGATACTTTCTTTATCTGAAAGTTTTTCATTACTCTTCTTGGCTTCCCTTACATTTTTTCTTTCTTTCTTTTTTTCCTTTTCGCTTCTCATCTCATTTCTTTACTTAGTCTTCTCTCCCCCTCCTATTGTGACGAATGTCACTAAGTGATAATTGGATAAACTGATAATATAATATAGTAAAGATAAGAACGTTAACTTAGGGAACGGTTTCCTTCCGGTTAATTATCTAGTAACAGCATGTTGTAAAGATATAAGGAAAGTTATATTGGAAATAAAGCCAGATTGAACTAGAACTTGTCTCGAACTGAGTTGTGTCGGCACGCTACAAATTTGGTGTCCAGCGGTGGGATTTTAACGAACCCAAAGAATAACAATATAAGTCATGTCGATGGCCACAGCAATTCTTCCAGCAAAATTTGAAGGAGGCGATTTAGTCACCTGGCTTCGTGAGTTTGATGCCTGCGCCGAAGCAAACGGCTGGAAAGACGAGGATAAGATAAAGAAACTACCAGCATTCCTTCGCTCTCAGGCAGCAAGCCATTTTTATGCTATCCCCGAGGACGAGCGTAAGACATACAAGGATGCTACAAGTAAGTTAAAGGCGGCTATGTGCCCCACAACAAGCAGGGAGAACTATTTTTCAAAGTTTGAAGGGCGAATGCTGAGACCCGGAGAAGATCCGTCGGTATATAAATGGGAATTGGAGGAAATATTGACAAAGGCAGACCCCGAACTGGAAGACACCGCTAGGCAGGCTCTCTTGACCAGACAATTTATGAGAGGTCTGCCAAAAGACCTAAAGATTAAATTGCTGCAACACGACCCTACGCCAGACTTGACAAAAATGATCAGTTTTGTGCAGCGATACAGGGCGGTGCAAGAATTTACATGCAGTGAAGTGAGTCACTCCTCTGCCACGATTTCAACTCCATCGGCAGAAATGACACAATTGTATGATCTGGTGACCAAAGTGGCGGAAAAACAAGCGAATATCGAGGCCGCCATTGCCAGCGTCCAACTCGCGAAACGGGATCGAGCCCCAGGGAATGATACTCAAGAGAAGAGCCAAACCAGAGGAAAAGAGACGAGAAGTTGTTACGTTTGTGGTAGAAAAGGCCACTTGGCAAGGAATTGTGCGCAAAAAATGCAGAGACGGGGAAATGATCGCCCAAGGTGCTTCGAGTGCCAAGGATATGGACATATGGCAAAGGATTG
>WUAP02061559.1:0-17844 GCA_015163945.2 Stichodactyla helianthus
ATCTCAACTCCAGAAAACCAGAAACCTATTGTCTTGCCCTCCAAATTCAGCTGCATTCCGACGTGCTGCAAGGGGCCCATTGAGGGAACGAGCTTTTAGTAGTTTGCAATTACTAAATAGCTTAATACTACACCACCTTTGAGCGATGACTTATGCTGGCGAAATATAGTCTGGCCCAGATTTCAAATCACCGACTAACAATCTTTTTTCAAATAGGTGTAAACTGAGCTTTAACGTATGCACAACATTTATAAAAATAATTTTGAACCATGTACGCACGCCTACAACTAACTTCGTGTTAAAACTTTCAAGAGTTTCAATAGCGCTGCGCGTCGGTTCTAAAAATAGCCCTCTCAATAGATGCATGACTCAGACAAAAAAAATTATACTGAAAAGAACACGGAGAAACATTCATTTTATTTCGTTGTATTTCATATTATTTTATGAAACATTGCTTATTTTCAAAAAATGTTGTCATTTAAAACCAAACGGCAGAAATCGGGCGCAATGGGATGAGGAATTTTTTCCTGAGGTTTGTTTGTCTGAGTTGTGACGTCACTGACGCGCAGCGCTATTACACGTTATCTACTTTTGCCACGTGACTACTGCGTGGTTTCATGTCTATGCCTGAGCGGCCATAATCAAGTTTGCCACTTCGATAGCACCGTTGCCTTGCAGAAACGACACGTGATCTCCTTCGACCCAGGTGATGTCCACGTTCCCTCCGCAGATTTTCCCGACTCCAAAATCCTCTCCGAGAGACTTGCCCATTTCGTCAGTAGTTTTGGCGCGAATAAGGCTAACATTCCCATGGTACTTTGCCGTCGGCTTGTACTGTTCACCCATGCGCAGTAAGTCCAAGAAGATGGTCAAGTATACCAAAAGGTCTTGCTTATTAATGGCGCTGTTTACTTTCGTGATGGTATCGACTGTTACTTCTAACTGTTTTTGTATAGTTGGCAATGATTGGATAGACTCCATGAGCTTGATCTTATCAACTTTTGCATAGTGTCCAGCCAAGATACACAAAGCTTCAGCCACCGCCTCAGGCTTCCAGGAATCCTCTTCTACCGTTAGTCGCTTACGGTACCACATAGTGTGGGCAGCCACGTATTCTTGTGAGCCATCCATTAAGACAAGGCTGTCGACCTCTTTAGTCTGCTCTAGCTGTATCGACATCTCCAGTACTACGCATGCGCCGAAGGAATACCCTGACAGGCGATAGGGACCATGGGGTACAACTTTCCTGATCTTATTTATGTAGAATGCTGCTAGATTTTGAATTGAATCCTTTGGTGCGTCTATCGAGTACTGTAAACCAAACACAGGGCAGGTCAACGCGGCTGCCAATGTTTTTAGAGGTTCTACGGAGCCATTAATATTGTGGACCACGAACAAAGGCCTTTTGCCATTGTTGATGTCATTCAGTTTAAGGACGTTTTTCTCAGTAAAGTGTGGTATCACTTGAGTGCCAATGACATTACTGACTTTCTCGTTGTCTTGGTTTTCTTCATTGACTTTCTGTTGAGGTTCGTTTTCGGTCTTGGAGGGTTCTCCTTTGGCAAGGTCGCGTAGGGAATTGACGGTCAGTAACCGGACCTCTTTCATGGCCAGTTGGATATCGTAGTCTCGTTCGAGGGTCTGGCGCACTTCTACGCCCATCAATGAATCAAGACCTGAAAGCGTGAACAAATAAAGCTTAGAAGACTTAAAGCTACTAAAGCAGGATCACCTACCTTCTTAGCGTAGCTGAAGAAGGATCGTTTTCTACTTCAGCAACATTACCTGGAACAAATTGCATCGTGTGACATGGCTTGCAACATTGGGCGTTATGTTGCACCGTGTGTCCGTAGCTTTACAACCATGCGCAAAATCCAAAATCTAAACGTTTTCAAAACACACATGCCACAAAACGTTGAAGTCGTCTGAAACAGCAACTCACCGAGATCAGCTAGTGTGGTATCAGGGTTGATCGTCTCGACGTTGTTCACACCAAGGATCCTTGCTACGGCATCAACAAGATCTCCACCAGAACTCTTGCTTCCTTTGGATGTCTGTTTGGCAGCCAAGACAAAGCTGGACATCACTGGGTGGGCCTGCGATAGGAATCGGTCCAGCACCGCTAGGCAGTTGCTCATGCGCTGGGGTAATGTCCCCCCAATGACTGTTTCATTTGAGCCACCCATTGACTCCTGAGACAAAACAACCAGAAATCAATAACTTTTCCTTCTAGGAAACTACTATTTCTGCACTAAGTCACACGAGTGCATAGAAGTGTCTATGAATCATACCTACCTGGATTAAACCCACATCTCCAATGGCGCCCCACTGAATTGCCAGTCCAGGAAGACTATCCTGAGCACGCTTTTCACAGATGCGCTCCATACCAGAGTTAGCAAAACCATAGTTGGCTTGACCAGCATTTCCTCGGCCACTCGAAACAGAAGAGAACACGACAAACCAGTGCAAGTCCTTAGCTATGTCCTCCTGGCGTGTCAGGTTGTCCAGGAAGATGGTACCATTGTATTTTGGCCTGCAAACTTCCTGGAATGTGATTGGAGTTTGGTTGTCAAATAAGCTGTCTCTGAGTACTACTGCAAGATGAAAAACGCCTCCCAGTGCGCCAAGAGCTTGGGCTTCTTCGATGATGGCTTGAGCGCCTTCTTTTGTTCCAACGTCGTTGGTCGATATTTTGACTTGAACGCCTTTCTCTTTCCATCCGTTGATCCTCCGAGCCTGGTAACCAGTGCGGATACCTTACAGGATATAAAATATTCAATTTATTTTCAATTCCATCTACGAATTGATGGTTTAAAACTAATCCAAAAAGGATCACAAGACAATGGCATGACGGCCATGTTGGTGGTACAGGCAAAATAAACTGAGGAATCCTTTGTTAAATACCACCAACATGGCCACGATGACAACGTGTAAACGAAAAATTATATGCTTAGAACACGGCACGAACAAGGCACGGCAAGGTACGTCAGAATTCTAGAAAACATCACGGTCGCGGCAAGGCACGCTTACGGCACCGATCGCGCTGCGAGTTTTTCAGTCATATGAAATCTGTTCTATACTCAAATGCATTCATTACTAAAAAAAGTGAAAACTCACCTCTCCTACTAGTAAGGACCAATATTCGCGCGCCTCTCTCGACTAACCAATGAGCTAGCTCCAAACCAAAGCCTCCAAGTCCACCAGTAATGACGTAGCTCTTCTTAGGATCACACATGCTACGGGCATGCGCAATAAGCTTGACGATCGAGCTAGACTCGTTTTCAGGTTTTACTTGAATGACGACTTTTCCGATGTGTTTTCCTTGGGCCATGAATCGGAACGCCTGTTCAATTTCATCACGATCAAAAAGAGAGGTTTTAAGTGGACGAACCGCACCTGTGAAAAAATTGGAGTTCACGTTAAGTACAAAAATGCCAAGAAACAGGGAGGAGATAGATTAGAACAGATTTCGTAAGACTGTGACGCAAGGCACGTCAAAATTAAACAAAACATCACAGTCGCAGCGAGGCACCCTTTGATCATGCCACGAACTTTTCACGGAAATACGAAATCTGCTCTATTGTATTTAGAATCCCCCCATTTGGAGTTGAGAAAAATTGATACCTGATGTAATTCCAGCAGTGACAAGATGCGACACTTCTTTCCATTCTGGATTGTCCCCTTCGAAAATTGCATCCAAGAGAATGCCATGGAATGAAACGTTTTTCAGGAAAAGAGCCATCCCAAGAGGAGTGTTGTTGGAAAGGTCGTACTTGCCAATTTCAAGAAAGCGGCCATGACGGGCAAGGCAACGGAGGCTTGCCTGAAGTTTTTCTTCTGCGAGCGAGTTAAGGACAAGGTCAACGCCGCGACCGTTTGTTCCATGCATCACCTGCAAAGGGGTGAAGATTATATCGATAAATATTTCATCAAAAAAGGCAAGGTGCAAAAATTGAGTCAAACCATTCCTGCGATTGGTACCAGACCGACTGACAAACAGACAGGCCAATAAAATAAACCAGCCGTCTGTAAGCAATTGTCAACCAAAATTTACAAAAAGGTTGTTATCGCCAAGCGACATAAGCATGTCATTTCAAAACCAGGGCTTGCGTAAAAAATATCAATATTCTGTCACTAGATCGAGATATTCAATGCAGCTGGCAGTCAAAAGAAGCCAATTTGCGCTTTCATTGATCTTCATTTGCATAATTTGTCCCTAAGATAGTTTTTAAACGATAGATCTAAAAAATATCATATATAGATATCTACCATTGTTTCAAAGGACAAGTCTCTAGAATTTCCTATGTTTTCATTCTTTAGCTTCGGGAACCTTTCCAAAAGGTACTCTCTCTTCTTATTGGTACCAACAGTAGTATACACTTGACATCCCATGCTCAAACAAATAGAGATAGCAGCCTGACCAACTCCCCCTGAACCCGAGTGAATAAGCACCGACTGCCCTGGACGAAGATTACCACGGACGATCAAAGCGTAGTAAGCAGTAGAGTACACCACAGGTACGGTTGCTGCGTCTAGTAGACTCCAGCTTTCAGGAACCTCCCATGTAAATCTTTGATCCGCCAGGACCGTCGTTGCTAAAGCTTGAGCTGGAAGCAGGCCCATAATACGCTTGCCACTGTGGTTCCTTCCAGAGAATTCCATACCAAGAATGCAGTCTTGTTGAGCGAGATCACCTGGGAGAGCATCAGGAGGAAGTTTTCCAGTTGCCAGCATGATGTCACGGAAGTTTAACGAGGCATAGTTTACTGAGCAGAGTTCTGTGTTACCTTCCTTGCCGGGTGCATACTTCATGTGCGATGCAATCCAGCGAAGAGAAGACAAATCACCACGAGTCACAACATTGACATACGCATGTTCGGTCTCTTCACTTGCCGTTCCTTCGCCTCCCATAGGTAAGTGGCGATAGCTGCCAAGTCTTCCATGGCTATTCACATTCATAACTAAATCTAGCTTGCGTAGTTCCTCAAAACTCGTCATTAGGTCCTGTTTATTATCTGAGGCGTCAAACAAGCAGCGAATTCTTTCCCCGCATGGTTCTTGTCGAAGACAGTTGGTCATCCCGATGATTCCAGAATGTGGACAGCGTGCGCGTAACCAGAGAGTAGAACCATCGCCTGTATTGAGCTTACTCTGGAGATCTGGTACCCAGGCAAAGGAATCATCGATGTCAATTACAGATGGCGAGTTTTCAATGGTTTCTCGCAGCAGACGGAACAAAAGAAGACTTGAATTACCCAAGGTTTGCTTCATCGAGACCAACCCAAAGCCGGCTCTTTCCATCAAGCTCTGCATTTCGTTCGAAATCTTTGCCTCAGATGAAGACTCGTGGACAAGGACGAACCCTTGTAAAGCCAAAATGGACTTTACATTGTCTAGAACTTGTGCCATGTTTTCGGCATTTTGAGAGAAATTCGAAGCTATAACCAGATCAACTTTTCCCATGCTTCCTGGTGGCTTATTCACGGCATTCCATACACAGACTTTCAGTTCTTTTTCGGTGACAGATTCCTCAATCTTGGACAAAAGTTCCTGGGTCTTGTCAGTGGCTGTGTAGTTCAGCTGCATCAGAGGGTGAAGATTAATCAATGGCACAACATGTGAGTACACTTGGTTTTCCACTGCGCTGAGTTCGCATATGCTGAGGTTAGATGTCCTTGTGTTTTCTATTACGATGTCCAACATGATCTTGAGCATTGTTCCATGGCCTAAGACATTATGAAATTCGATATCCTGTTTTGGAGGACTTGCTACTAAGGACTCGTCTATGTATGGGACGAAGGTGAACTCATCTAGAACAGCTGTCTGGCCATCTTGTCGCTTGGGTGCAACAGATGCGTGAAGACCTTTATAGAATATCAGAAAATGGATAAGCTTGAAATTTGATTCAAAGATAAACAAAATCGATATCAAAAAAGTGATTCGAATCATCAAAAATTACCTATATGTATCATTAAAGGCGAACGGGAACGTCGCATCGTGCGTCCAAGCCCTAACGCTATGATCATTGCATCTGCGCTAACAAAACACTCTCAATATTTTGTAAGCCCAATATCTTAACTTACCAGACATCTCTACACCACCAGCCACCACCATGTCCATCCTTGGATCAACCTTTACCTCACATAAACCGGTCTTGACCATGTCCAAGTGTATGGATGGGTCGATCCTGAGAGATCGAATACGCGTTGGCAATCTAAGACCACGACCAGGCAGTCTCAGGACAGACACTTGAAGCATGGTGTCCAGGAAAGATATCCAGTGACCATTCCAAAGCAGCTCCCCCTGGGTTCCTGAAATTCGATATGAAAAACTTTAAGCGCGCAACCAAGGATCCTATCTTAAGTTAATTTGATTTTCGTTCTGGACGAACACAACATACTGTAATAACTTTTTCTTGTACATAGACTTCTTTACTTTGGGTATAATGTTTTCCCGTTTCAGATCACGCGTCATTTCCTTGGGTTTTATCTCTGTTTCTCGGAAACGCTTGAGAGGATATTCAACATTGATGAGCCTCTATGCTCTGACAAAACATTACACCCAAAGTAAAGATGTCTATTGAAAAACCCGAGTACACGAGATTCCTTACCTGTGCTGTTTGCTCCCTTAATGCCCTGAAATGTAGGGCCATAATCATAGCCACGAAGTCTTAGTTCTTTATATATACATTCAGAAGTCAGGTGCACTTCCTCATCCAAATGAGGTGCCTCCTTGAAGTTCTTGCTCACCACAGGCAAGTCAGGGATGTAGATTTTTCCAGTGACTGACAAGTTGTCTCCTTCAGAAACGTCGAACTTGTTCGAGGCAGGCATTAGATGGACAGTGAGAGTGACGCTGCCTGATTTAGGAAGGATGGTGGCACGATGAATGTGGACGTCTTCGAATGCAACAGGCATGTGCTCTGGGAGGAGGCCAACGCTCTTAGCCAATGCTCTCCACGCGAGGACGAGATAACCTGTGGCAGGGAAGAGGATTCTCCCATCTATGCAATGGCCTTCCAAGTACTGATTCCTCGAGGATGGAGACAAGTCAATGACGAACTGACAGGAGTTTGTGCCTCCGCTTCCACTGCTCGATAGAAATTGCTCCGATGTTGGGACATCCCATTCTTGAGAGTGGTCCCATCCCATGTGAGGTGCGATGCAAGGGGTGGAAAGAGCTACTGGTTGCTGCCTTTGGATGGTCAAAGTGCTAGGGTCGATGTTTATGCCCTCCATGTAAAACTTGCCAAGGTTGGATAGAAAGAACTCGACATTATCTTTGTGGTTGCGCTTCATCAGTGGAATACTCAAGGCTTCGTTGCTAAGTGATCTCTTCAAGATTGCTTGCAGAAGACAGTGGGGAGCTATTTCAATGACAAGAGCATTGTCTGGGATTTTCTTAAGAGCTTCTTGGAACAGAACAGGGCTGACTAAATTATTCACGTGGTAATCAGCGGAGGAGTACTGCGCAAGTTCGCTGCTCCACTTTTCTTCCGGTATGGACGTACTAAGCCACCTTGAAGACCTCTTCTTCGGGACGATAAACTTCTCAAGGGAGGATTTCAATACTGGTGCAATGGAGGCCATGTAATGAGAATGGAATGCAACGCCTGATGTGTTGACTTCTTTGGCAAAAATCCCCTCGTCTTTCAATTCTTGGACAAATTTGGCCATGACGTTAGCTTCACCAGAGATGGTTACGGTATCTTCTGCGTTGTGACAGGCGGGGACGATCCCGAGAGGGCATCTATGCTTCACCTCTTCCCACGTGAGACCGACGGCAGCCATAGCGCCTGGAGGAAGGTTGGCGTCGGATACACATCGACCTGGGTAACAAATTAACAGAATTATTCTAAAAATTATCCAGCGAATTGCGCTGTGATTTGTTTAACGTGCCGCGTTGTCCTTTAGAGGGTCGAATACTGGATTGTGTGTCAATCCCAATTCTCAGCCAAATGTTTTTAAAAATCCAACTTCCCAGCGTTTAAATCCCAAACTTAAACTCCCATTTCCAGTGGCCTAAATACCATTTTCCCCAGGCAAAACAGGCAAATCCCAGTTCCCAATTTACCCTTTAGAACCCTCCTACAACTTGCTGTGACTATGTTGTTTTTATTGCAACGCAAAATTCTCTATATTTCAAATTTATTTTTAAAAGAATTTAATTGAAAAACAAATTACCTCTCCAGTAAGCTGCTTTGAGAACCTCTTCTGCAGTAAAACTACCATCCGCATAAGCACAGCCAAGTTCTCCAACACTGTGGCCAATGATACCGTCTGGTTCAAGACCTGTGTCCGTCATGAAAAGGTAAAAAAACTTGAATACTTATTTACAAACTCCTTTTGGGGCGCAAACGTGGACCCCCTTTTGGTGCCTGCCCTCAACCTGGGAGCACTTATGGACCTAACTAATTCTTTGGTTATCATTTTCAGAAATTGCACTTTCAAGATAATAAAAGGGGCTAAAAAGAGCCTTCACACCCTCGCACCTCTCTCTTTGGATTCAAAGTATTAATAGTCTTCGAACATACTTAAAGCTTTGAGGCAGTCGATCAATGCTATTTGGATGGCAGCAAGCCCAACGAACGAATTGATTGTGTTCTTGTAAGTATCCTCGTTGGATTCTTGAATCATCTTCTCCAGATTAAACCCAAATTCTTTGAGATACTTGGACGAACTGCAGACTGACTGCTTAAATAACGGTATTTTCATCATCTTTTGGCCCATTCCTTTCCACTGGGTTCCCATTCCTGAGCATATGAACCACACGGGTCGACCCGTGTTTTTGACTCGAGTCACCTCCTGAATCTTGTCTTCACATCCTACGACTGTGTATCCACGATATTGGAACGAGTTCAAGGAAGTAGCGGATATATCTGCCATAAGAGACAATAGACCTTCGTTGTTTTGGTTTTTGTTGGCTAATTCGATGAAGTTATTGACAGCCTCTTCTGTACGACCAGAGACAGGGACACAGACTTGGTGGCCCTCGTTGAGTGGTTCGTTGTGGGGGACGTTAGGTGATCTGAGAATGACGTGAACGTTAGAACCGCCAAAGCCAAAGGAGTTGATGCCGACAATACCTCCATTCCATTCAGTGGGTTCAGTAACGATCTAACGAGCAAGAATTAAACTTAGTAATCCGAGTACCAGGAAGGCACAATTTAGTATCAAGAGCAAGGAAGGCACAGTTGGTACAGCTGGTTAGTGCGCTGCCTTCTATGCAAGAGATCTGTTCTATTCACCCTGTGACCTCGCATCCTTGTTTCGACTTCTCTCCATTCCGTGTAGCTTTAGTTTTTAAATACCAGTAAAAACGGCACTGCAGGGTTTGCACTACTAGAAGCCGATTATAAAATTCCAAGTGTTTTCCGGGAGTATTCCAGGGTATAAATATATAAAAATTAAATTCCAGGACCCTTAACTCTGAAAATTCATGTCAGACAATTCAACAGTTTTTATTTTTCTAATATTTAACCTAATACTAATAGAAAATTCAAGGAGTTTTCCAGGAGTTCGTGTCAAAATAAAAATTTTCCAGGAGATTTCCAGGGCCCTGGAAGAAATTTTCAAAATTCAAGGAGTTTTCCAGGAATTCCAGGAGCAGTGCGAACCCTGGCACTAATCGAGAGAGGGGGTAAAGGGCGCACCTTCCGACGCTTTATACACGAGCCTCTGGCCCGGGAGAATTGGGCAACCACTAGACGCAATAACAAAGGGTGACTAGCTCGAAATATCTTTCCAAATTCTCTTAGAAGACCACGTGAAGTGTAACCTGCCCGCCAAATCTTATTTTCGATTTATTTTTATCCAAACCCACGGATAAAGGTTTTTGCTCCTGGAATCGGAAATCCATCACAGAGCCGCGCACGTATTCCCTTACAAAGAGCAAATGAAAACTAGATGAATATTCAATTTTAACTTTCGCGAATGTAATAAATAGATCCATACCTTGATCCTGCCGTCAATCAACGCGGGAATATCAGGATTTGGCTTCCTGTAGTGCAAATTTGGAGGCAAAACACCACGCTGCATAGCTAGAAGAACCTTAGTGACCCCTGCAAGACCAGAGGCAGGCTCTGGGTGGCCCATATTGGACTTGACCGATCCTATCAACAGAGGAGAGTCAGCTGGTCGGCCTTTGCAGAAGACGTCCGTGATTGCATTGACTTCTTCAGGATCTCCTGCTTTGGTTCCAGTACCGTGCGCCTCGACGTACGACACATCGGCCGGATTGATTTTAGCTTCTGCGTACACTTGTTGTAGAAGCTCTTTCTGTATGGCTCCACTTGGGTATGTAACGCCTGGAAAGCAGTAGCGTTTGAAAGAACTTTTTATTTTATTTTATGATAAAATAGTCAACCAATAGGCTTTAATCAGACGGCAGCCATGTTTATTCCCAAGAGAATAAAAACTTCTGTTCTTCCCCAGGTGAACTTGTTTTGAAGTGCCTGAATACGAGGCCACGGGGGGAAATGTATTGTTTGAACCAATATGGCTGCCGCTCTTTTGGTAATTACACAAATCCGAGACTCCCTTGAAAAATATATTGGCCTGAAGCGGAATTCAAACAAACAAACAAACAAAAATTGTCGCATATTCGTTTGGATTCTGCTCCAATTGAGGAAACCGCGGAGGTAAACTATAAGGGATAGGCTAAGAAGGCCTAGCGCCCACGCTCGCTTAGTTTAGCAAAAAAGTCATAAATGTTTTAGTCCAAATCTCGACATTATTTTATCTCTGAACTTTAAAATCTCAACCGCCCCTTAATTTTGAAGGTTCCTCCGCGGTCTTAAATTTGTTTAAACGTCTTCATCAGGGCAGCTGCTGACTTTGTCAGCTGAGCGAAAAAAAATTTTCTAACTAACCACAGTCTATTGTGATTTTTCATGGCCGGCCCTATGTTCAAGCACTTTTTTCTACTTGAAAACAATAGAGAATTTAATCCGACGTATTTTGAGTCCTAGAAAAGTCGAAAACTGTTAAACAGAGTGAAATTTTATCTGTGAATTACAAAAACCACGCGAGAAATGATTTTGAAAACAAAGAGAGAGGGCCGGAGGTTTTGTCCAACAATGCTTTGCGCAGCTAGTCGTTCGCTCACCTCGTGAATTGAGAATACGAAAAGGGGAGGAAAATCCATCTGTTCAGAAAACATCATAAGTATTTTTGAACGGTGTTCTACAACGCTTGCACCCCGAAATGCGTTAGAAATTTTATACCACAAACTCTCTCAAAAAAAAACCCATCTCGTAACACTAGTTACAGTTGTTTGGCAAAGCTAAAAAGTCTTGGGGATACAATGAAAGCGATCCCTTTTTTACTCAATTACCATGTTACCAAGGTGATATTAGTGAGAATGACGCACAAGCGCCTGAGGTATCCAGAATCCCCTACCGATACGTGCCTGGCGGAGAATTTTCTTAATACAGAATCTATAAATAGAGCGAATTTTGGGCAATTTGGAATTTTATAGAACCGTATAAAATTCAGAGTCTTCCTTCCGATCCAAGAAAAATGATCCCATGTAATACGCACTTCATTTGCGTTGCGTGTAAACGGAAGAGGACGGTCGTATTTACCACAAGAACCAAGGTCAAAGGTGCGTCACATGGGGCAACTTTGATTCTGCCCAAAACATGTATTGCTTTGCCAAAAACGAAAACGTCACTACGAATTTAGAGTAAAATCGTTAAAAAAAAAAAGATATTTGATGGTTTGTGTTTTTTTTCTCTCTCTCATAAAGGCACTCGAAAGGAATTGGAAGATTTCCCATCAAAAGTTTGCATTCATGTTTTGCATTTGTCAAGTGAAAGAATTGGGGGGGAAAAACTGGAATGCATACTCAAGAAATATACTATTTGCTACTTTTTGGTGATTAAAATTTTCATTGCTTGATCAGAAGTAAAATTTCTAAATGTACCTTCATTCTTGTATCCATCTGAGTTGTTTTTAGAGTTGACCACATGGGCATAGATTCTCTTAGCAACTGGCTTCTTTACTAGGTATATTGCCACGGCACCTTCAGACCTACAGTAGCCATTACCACTTTCATCAAAAGACTTGCAAGCTCCATCAGGAGACAACATGTTCAGTTTCAGGAAATCTAGTGAGGTGTTGGGTTTCAGAGTTAGGCTGACTCCTCCAACAATGGCAGCATCGCAAGTACCTGATCTTATTGCCTGGCAAGCACAGTCCAAGGCCAACAGGGATGACGAACAAGCTGTGTCAATGGCAAAACTGGGGCCTTTGAAATCAAAGGCAAATGATATGCGATTGGCAAACATGGCACGGCAGCACCCAGTCATTCCATAACCTACAATTTCTTCCGTGTTAGAGCTGAATGCTTCAGCAGCTTCTGAAGCACTTGTCCCAATGAAGACACCAGTTTTTGAGTTGCGCACAGTTTGTGGATCGACTCCAGCATCAATGAGGGATTCATAAGTTAATTCCATTAGGATACGCAACTGGGGATCCATCTTGTCTGCTTGTTTTGCATGGACACCAAAGAATGTAGCATCAAAATGCTTCAAGTCTTTAAGTTTTCCATGTCGACTTGGTAAGCCATGAAGACCAGGTTTCCATCTTCTATCATCTTCTGTTACCATGTCTTCTTTGTTTATTAAATGGGACCAGAATTCTTCTGCATTTTCAGATTCTGGCAGGCGGCAGGCAAGACCTGATATGACAATGTCATCTGGATTGTCATGAACCATGGCTGTATCAATTTATTATCTACTAGTTGTGCTGCTTGTGCTGGACGTGCTCTAGTGGAGAAAGAAAGATTTAAAGTTATAAAATCCCATAAAGTATTGACATTACAGAAGAAAACATCTTTGCACATGTGCATTTTAACATGCTTCCAAGAATTCAAGAGAGTTTCAGTAAGAAAAGAAATGTTCATTTTCTCCAAGAATAGAAAACTTTCTGCTGGTATACTTTTGTGGTATCAAGATATCATTTAAATGATGAACATGTATAAAAATTAGACCTTAAGTTTTAGCATTTTGTGAAGTCTAATTGTAAGGCAAGTACAAAATTTTAAAGCATGTACAGATGTTTTTTCTCTCTAGTGTCTACTGTGTTTTTTTAATTTTCTTGAGAATGGGATTCTTTGAGCAACATGCATATCAATGAAATTAATTTTCCACAGGCATTCTAGATAAACAAAGAAATGATACTCAAGGGATAGGTTGGAATATAAATCACAAAATTCCCCCCCCCCCAAAAAAAAACACATGTAAAAATGGTCCATAAACTATTTTTAGCAATTGTCAATAATAATTGCATACTTACGTAAGTGGCTAAAAAAATCTAAAAGAAACTAAAAAAACGTTCTCATCACATAAATATTATGTAAGATTATCTTAACCAAATGAAAGTTATTTGTCTTGGGTGTCAAATATATGCCCTGCACATTTCCCTATTGTGTGATTTTCATCAACTATAGCCAGTATTCTTCTTATAATGCCAATGTAATAGTGACGAAAAGGTTGTTAGAGCTTCCAACACAAAAAACATCTTTTGAAATCACCCTTCCGATTAAAAAACACGAATTGAATAAATATACAATAGATTCCTCAAAAGGTTTTGGCATTATTATTTTAAAAATAACATTTAGCCCCAAATATGTTTTTAGTTCCAGGATATTGGAAGAATGATTTAAGAGTCGTCTGACAGAGATTCTTTTATAACTAAAGATGGTTTACTGACGTAAGAACAAGCTGATAAACTTCGTACTAAAAGCATCCTGACAACCTCAAATGCAAAACATCATTGAAAACAAAATCGGCCATTGGGGAAGGACTAAAATAGCTTTTCGTATATTCATCATTACATAATGAATTGAGCCAAAATACCCGAAAACATGGACGTAGAGGCAGTCGTTCAGTCTTGACATACTTAATCTTGCTCTTAATAATCGTGAGAAGCTGTAGTAAACACTTGCTAAAGAGTGCTCAATACACGTTTGTGTAGAGCGGTGTAGACTTGCTCTTATGTACATTATGATTTTAGCTTGTTTGCTTGACGCTTGTGACATATCTAGTGAGCAGTAAATACTGAAAAACACTATATTTTATCGAAATAATGGAGATAACACTATAGTGTCTTCTACAGGATGAACAAATCGAAACCTTGGAAACTCTGAAAACAGGGGATTTGGGACTCAGTTACGTCAAACTACAAACTAGGAATATTCTGTAGACAAAAGGGTACATCGTAACCAGCCAAGTGTTTAGCTGTTAAAGGTTTACCTATAGCCTTCGTATTCCTAAAAATCCTGCTATTTAAGCGATCTGATCTCTAAAATAATTGTATAGGTCTGCGAAAGAAGACTTCTAGAAAATGCTATTTATAGTTTCAAGTCGAGAAAGAAAAAAACAAGACCTTCTAATTCGTTAATTATGCAAGATAATATAGCTACATACGGTTCTTTTTCGTGCAGTTTGCTTATCTTGCAAAGGAACTTGGCCATTTTTTCCTTGAAGTGTAGCTAAAGTAATGAAAAGGAGAAGCTCACACACTAGTAGGACATCCGCGAGGAACTTCTTTGTTCGAGGTGAATCAGCGACGAGGCCTGCACGACTAGTGCGGCTGGATCGACGTCGTTTATTCATAGTCTGCAAACCCACAAATTAAACTCAAACAACGATTTTTCTTTTTTCTTGTTCACGAGAAGCTCATCCCATCCCATTGCATCAAGGTTAGCCAACCAAGAAAGAACTCGTAACTTTAGAAAGATACTTTGTTGGGTCCTCGCTTTTTGAATTATATGCTTAGCAGAGTTTACAGTAAGCAGCAGTGAGGTAGAAACTGTTCAAAACCTATTACACTTGTAAGATCGAGTAAAAACCGAGACCCTTTTTGCAAGCAGTGGACCCAACAGCTTCTTACACTGAAATGAGTTCTTATCAAATGTATCGTTTGCTGCGGAAATGAAGAGGCCCGATTGACGTCATCATAATAAACACGGGGTTGTCAAACAGCGCCAAGCAAATTACCTCTCATACAAACAACTCGCTAATATTTTATTAGCTTCGGATCAAAACGAATCTTAAGGCGCTAAAATTATACATTTTGCCTTTAGCTATTGCTAAGTTTGTGCTTTTGATGTAATACAGTTGTGAGAAGTACAAATTATTGTGTTCACGAGCCAAGCACGTGTGTTCTGTCAATCATCTGACTAAGAAATTTAGAGCCAATCAGAGCGCTTGTTACTATATTTCGTAAGTCAAAGTCAAATATATCAGCTTACGTAATTTCGTTATACGACCGCTCACAATCTCGCTGCTGAATTTCTAGTACGATTTCTTACATATCAAAAAGAAGAAAGAAAAAATAATATTTTTAAATCCTGTATTAACAGAAAAACAAAAAATATGCAAAAGCCTAGGATTTTTATTTTTATTTCGACATTTCGTGCAACGCGAGAATGATTTTCACAAAACGGAAACGACCATATGATCTGCGACACGTTAAAAATAAACTAAAATACTTAATATTAACTACAAATATCAAAACATCACTGACCTGGCTTAAGTTAAAGAAAATACAAGATGCAAAATATCTAATTTCTCGTATGAAAATACGATTTCGGAGGGTCCTGAAGGGGTAAAATGGGAGCTGGGATTGGCCTTTTTTGGGATGGGAAAATGGGATTTGATGCACTGGGACTGGGATTTAGCCATTACTGGGATTGGGATTTTTCTAAATCTCTGACTCTAACTCTATAACTTGGACTGGAATTCTGCATAAATAGGACTGGGAGTTTGCAAAATTTTGGACTGGGAAATATGATTAGGACCCCCCTTCAGGACCTTCATTTCGATTTCTCCCGCGATTTCCACGGGCACGCGTTCAAGGGGCGGGACCATGCGGGATCGCGCGCGTTGTGACAATACTTACACCAAAAGGATGAGTTACTTCTATCCTAACATTTTGTAATATATAAAGAATGGTCAAAAATGAATATACCCCAATGCAGAAAAGTTTTCTAAATGTACTTAGGAATTAGAAAGAGTCTAAGATAGGCAGAAATTGAGGAAAACCCGATCGGTTTTTTATACTAGCGAACAGCGACACATCTTGACATCCAACTTATCTAAGTGTTCATAAAGGAGCTGCTTATCTTATATTTCTTCTCAAAACACACAAGCTCTGTAGGGCAGATCGAAAAAGAACCAAAAGGACTCGCGAACAAGTTCGCAAGATACAAGTTGTTTGAGCTCATCGCTGTCAAACTTCGAAAAACCCTTGTCTAATGTCTAATAATTCACCATACCTTTTCTCCGAATAAAAATATAGGAAAAAGGCTGTTGTTCAGGAGCTTTTAAGAATCTCTTGGCATTTCGTTAGACCAAATATCTTTTAGAAATGACGAGTGGTTCGACTCGAAGCCTATTTATCAGCAAATAATCTAATGTTTTGCAACTGACACACCTCCAGACACACCATTCCGTGGGGTGATAAAGAACCAATCATAAGCGAGTATTTCACAGAAGCTCAATGGGTGAGCACGTGCTCGTATCGGCTTTACTACAAGATACAGTCAATCTGATCACGTGCATGGGTAGTCTACAAGCGTGCCATACCAATGGATGGTTGGGCATCTCAAATTTTTTCAATTGTTTTGTTTTGACTGAACTGTTCATTCGGTAATCCCAGAAAACATTATCACGAGATCTAAAAACTAGACAATACAATAATAATTATTGACCTAAGCGAAGGTTTATTTCCCTTTTTTAATGAATTCAACATTGGCTTATTTTTAAAATTCAATTTTAAAAATGTTAGAATTTCGTCCAGAGCTAAATTACAACAGATAACAGACAATAGGACTGAGTTGCACGTACTACCAAAAGTACTCATGAAAACACAATGCACATTACTTTATAGGTGGGAGTCAATTGAAAATAAAAATCATAAATGACCCAGTAAAATGCAATTTATATCCTTAACTGTTCAGATAAATGTGGAATTTGAAAAAATGAATAATAAGTTTGGAATGTTTTCAGTCTTTCTTGAAAAAATAAGGAAGACTGCATGCATTACAAATCAGCTTTCTGTCACATTCCAAGTGATTTCAATCTACAGTATCAAAAATGGCTGGATCACTGTATTTACAAACCAGTTTTCCAGACAATAGTTATGTAATTAAGGTGTCTTATTATAGCATTGATTGTGGTTATGACCAGATCATGAAGAAATACTATTTTGTACCTGATCAATGCAACTTTTCAATAGAGTAGCCTTCAGGGTTTCAATTTTTTGCCTAGGACTGCTACTATAATCATGCTAATTACTTATCTTCCCACCCCTCCCCTCAGTATAGAATATGCAAGAAGATGCCCACCAGTTAGGATAGGCAAGAAGCAGGTTTGTGACACTGTTCATACAAATATATTTATTGGTCCATGATCAACATGTTTTTTTTATTATTATTTTAAAGATTTTCAAAATTTTAATCTAAAGTTTCTTACTACATAACAAAAACTGCATGCAAAATATATATAGTAGGCAAATAAATATAGATAAAAAAAAGAAAGGGAAGAAAAGAGGGAAACAGATACTATTGTTATTGATTCTATTGAACTACATGGAGTTTTTTCCATTTATCAGATAGTGAAAGGGTAGTTTGTTTTTGTTTTTAGCTATTCTTAATTCAATTTTTTTGTAGATCTTAAGCTTATGCATAAAAATATCAAATTTAGGCTGTAATTCAACACCTAGAGAGCACTTATATATATCATACTTGGCAAGAATATATACACCTAGTTGCAAGAAGGTTGTCATAGGAGGAAAGAACTTTTGTAGTTTAGTGAGAAAGGAATAACATTAAAAG
>WUAP02061670.1:0-17836 GCA_015163945.2 Stichodactyla helianthus
TTTTTAAATATGATATTTTTAAGAACAGGGAGGCAATATTTTAAATGTCACGCAATATCTGCAAAAAGCCCATTGCCATAGAATCGCAGCTCAAGTCGCGTGACAACATTGCTAGTGAAAACATGCCTTTAAAGTCTTCATGAAGGATTAATAGCACGCTGCTTCAGATCCGTCTGTAACACAGGTAGCTCAGTCAAAAATTCTAATAACGCAATATATTCGTCTTATTTTTCTTCAGCCTCGACGACGAGTTAAACGTCAAGGTGACGGACTGTGCCCTATCACGTGATCTGTTCCCTGGCGATTACTGTTGTTTATGTGACAATGAAAACAGACCAGTGAAATGGATGGCCGTAGAAAGCCTGGAGTCTAATCGTTATTCAGTTGCCAGTGATGTGGTAAGTTTTTTTTTTCTTTTTTCGCGCGCGGTTATTTTGTCACAGATGCATTCTGATTGATTTTAAAGAGGCTCGAAACGGTTCTCGTGCGCGCGCTATTGATGAGGTATGCAAAATCATTTGAACTTACAAAACAAAAGTTTTGTCCCTCAAAATCTCATATTTAAACTAATATAACTCAAAAAGTGAACGGTAAAATTTCTTTAAACTTTGCAAGTAGTTTTTATTTGAGACATCGTAAGTGTTAAAAAATTTAAAAAAATCTGTAATGGGAACATCCTAAAATAAACTTCACTGATTATTGAGAATTTCCCATTACAGAATTTTTTCCCTTTTTCGTCCAAATCAAAGAATGAATCATTAAGTTTAAACGAGCCAATTTTAAAAGATTTTTACCGAACGGTTTTAGAGCAATAATTTTTTAAATGAAAAACTTTGCTCACTTTAGAAGTGTCCTATCGTTGTCATAGCAACGTCTTACCTCATATTTTCAGTTTCATTCCAATCTTTGCTTTATTGTCTTTGGTCTTCTGGGGTCCACACTGTCATATATTAACCGTATAAAGTTTTTCAGGTTCATTTTTGTTAGTACATATGCCAGTTCTAAACCCTTTCAAGCCTCCTTAAACATTAGTATTGGCTCACTGGAGACCCAGTAGAGAGAGACACTCCCACAATGAGATCCTGTCCTTTCCTATCTCGTTTCATTTCCTGTGAAAAGACATCCATTGTCCGGAGTATTTGACAAACATTTTGATATGTTTGATTTGTTGTCTTCTAAATGTCGATTTTCTTCCGATGTATTTTTCCGACGCACTTCCAAATTTTTCAATTTCAAAGTTTAGGCAAATCAAAGTATCCTATCTTGAAAAATATTTCATCCTCCGAACCTGTCGTTCGTTCATTGTTGATAAATAAACGCCAGATCAGATGGTTGCTGGTTGATAAACGACCAACCTCGTTCCCAGAGTCCTCCACCCGATTAATTCATTTGGTAGAGCATCGGTCTGTTGTGCGGGAGGTCGTGGGCTCACGCCCCGGCAAGAACAACACTCAGGGTCTTAAAATAACTGAGAAGGTGCTGCCTTTGTAATAATATCCGCAAATCGTTGGACCTTCACGTGGTTCGTATGACCATGTTAATGGCGGTGCCGCGCATTTGAATCTGTTCATATAGAATTTAATTTACGCGTTATAAATGATAAGCATTTTCATTTTGCATTTCTCTCAAACCGAAGGAGGTCGATAAACGACAAGTATATTCTACATCTTTGCTGATATCAACTTGCCCGCTTTGGAAATTCGGAGTCTGTATCTTACCGCAAATCCCTCTTCCCTTCCCACAAGAAGATGGAAATCCATATTGACCACTTTCCATACATTAGTTCACTGGTCAAACACAAAGCATTCAATCGAGGCTGCAACGTAGTTTCAGAGGTTTATTCAAATTTGTATCTCACAGCCTCGACTGAATGCTTTGTGTTTGACTGATGTGGTTGGTTGGTTCTCCAATGCCTTACCGTTTTTCTTTGTTTGCTGTTAGATTATATCATACTCTAAGTCTTGCAGCATAGCAATTTATAATTTTATTACTTTTTTCTTTATTCTTTGTCAGTGGGCCTATGGAGTGTTGCTATGGGAACTGATGACACTAGCACAGCAACCTTACGCGAACATCGACGCTTTCGAAATGTTGAACTTCTTGAAAAAAGGGCATCGAATCGCCCAACCAGTGAACTGTCCTGACGAACTCTTTACGGTCATAGCTTGTTGCTGGGCTCTGTCAGAGGACGAGAGGCCGAGTTTCGGCCAGCTTATAGCTTGCCTGACGGAGTTTAACAATGCACTCAGTAACTTTGTGTGAAAAGACAAGTTTGTCAAACAAAGAGAAGGCGTTAGCTTCAGATCGTGGGAGCTCTCCAGTGGAAATTCTGCTGGTGTTGGCTTGTCTGGGACCTTAGTTTCCCTCTGCAGAACACCAGGTTCGTTTTACAGCTGCTCCAAGCTCACTTAGAAACGTCTGATAGAAAATATTGTGATGTAAATAAAGATTGACGTCAGCTTTCCAAACCGATGGATTGACGATCTCAGAAAACCACAGGGATCCCAACTGAACTGGAGAGAATCGATAGTTAGTGTATCATTGACTGATTACTGCATGCATGGATTTCTAAATTCGATGAAATTTCTTGGACAGATTCACTTGCAGTCGTAGATATATGTGGATAATTAAAACGCTCAAACAAAACCACAGCACCCCCATGACACCTGAGAAGGAACATCAAGATGATTTTCTGCGGCAAGACACAAAGATTATTTTGGGCTTATCGGATTCGTCGGATAGATTTGGATCAGTGCATTATGGGAGTTGTAGTCTGCAAGTGGTACGTCTGCTTCGCTGTTATCTCGCCTTCCACGATACTTCCGTCTTAATTTTTTATTGCATGTGAAATCGACGTGTTAACGATTTTAACAATTTTTACGACCAAATAAAGAAAGAAAGTTCTATAAAATACCATATGGCGGGAAGTAGTTGCCCGTCATTCGAAATCAATGATGAAATTCCTAACAGAGTGATGCCCAGCAAATGAGAAATAGAACATTAATCCGAGAGGCAAGAGATCTTTTTCATGAGCACCGTGAATTAGCCCTCACACACCTATAGCTATGATTTGGTTCTTATCGGAGATCATTCTGCATTTGGCTGGCGCATTTCAGTCGTCTGGTAAAACGGCAAAGATGATGGGGGATCTCGGCATGGCATTATGGTTACCTTACAAAACTGGGAGCTGACCACAACAAGGACTTAGTCTTGGGTTTGGAAGTGTTCCCAAGACAACAAAAGACATGACCGCCAAGTTGGAGCCAATTCTTTTGTAGTTAATTTTATTCATGATGGCGGCTATGACGTCACAGCCAGCCAGTTGTGTCACGTGATTAACAATCTTGATAACACGCGTTCTTAGTCCAGTGAAACTAGAACTTTGAGACTGAAATTTAAAGTTACAAGTAAAACAGAAAAAATGTCTTTAATAGGTATAGACTACTAAAAAAACTATTTTATGTACGTATCACTGAGAGATAAATTATTTGGCGGGAATTTTTGTATATGGCTATGTTTTTATCATTTTAATGAACTGATTTTAATTTATAGACGTGTTGCACTGCTACGTTATAACCATTTTATAAACACGATGCGCGCGCATCCGTGTAGGCAAACAGAGTGTCGAAATATATCAGAAAGAGTGTTAATTATTTCTTCTAAAAATACGTTAAGTTTCAGGGAAAAATGAAAGAAATAGACAGTCAAACTCAATGACATAAGCAGATATTAGCGCTGAACAGAGTGCTTTGCCTACAGGGATATGCGCGCGCATCGTGTATTGTGATCAGCGGATGTAAACATTTGTAACTGGTCTATAAGTCTGTTACATAATGAGTTGTAATAAGAAATGACTGTAGCTGTTATAAAAAACAAACCTGGAATTATAAAACGAGACTTAATTGATTTGGTCTCGGCATTGCTGGTTTTAGTCATTCCTTGAGGAATAAAACTACAAAAGGAAAGCCTTGTTGGGTTGTTGATCGGAAACGGTAGATTAGTCTGGTCTAGTACTGTTGGGCTTCCTGTGTAGAGTTGGCAGAGAAGTGACTAGTACAAGTGTTTTCTTTCATGCGCTTTTCATGGTTGATTCTTTTAGCTTTTTTACTCGCAACGGATGTAAAGACGCAAGTGAGTTCGCTTTACCAACGAAATCGTGACGCAAGTCCAAATACAGGAATATAGAAAAGCTCGATTCTTGCGCTGCATTTTCATTTAGGTTGCCTTGCAGAGCTAGACTGTATTATGGTGGCGGAATAAGCAAAACAGTTTTGCAATTGATCGCGCAACAAAGCGAGAAGTACTGTGTACTTTAGTCGATTATTTTTGGCAACGGCCGAGGTGTTCTCAGATAAAATCGGCGCAAAAAAAAAAAAAAACTTTTATCAACCTATCGCTAGTGAACACGTACTCAACTGCAATATACACCTATTTCAAAAATCGTTGTCGCAGCTGAAGGCAACAGTCAACACTCCAAGACTGCAAATGATTTCGGTAATTTTTCTCAAATTTAATTCATCTAGAGCATATTTTGGTTACATGCGTTTGTGACATATTTCTGGCAAGCTGCAGTGGTATCTCGGGTATTAAACCGAATATTTTGGAAAATACTAGTACTATAAACATGGTTTATGAGTAAAATTACCGAAATCCTTTGCAATCTTGGAGTGCTGACTTGCTTCGGCTGCGACAACGATTTTTGAAATAGGTGTATACATTGAACAAGAACTCTTACTGGCGTGTAATTATATACTCTGCCCAGACAAAATGATAATAATTAACCAATTAATTACGAGAATAAAAATATAAAACAAACTCCTCTCTTTCATTAATGGTTTTATAATTTAATTGGCTGTCGTCGGGCGCTTTTGAGATGCAAATCTTTCATCGGTAACTGATCTACTTAAAACGCCGACCTTAATTAAAGCATTTAATAAAATCCTTAGGTTTTTTCCTCGCTACTCGTATGTTTATATTCCGCCTTCGCCAGTCGGAAAAAAACTATTGTTTTCATATATTTTTGTCATTTTTATTTCCAGTCTTCAATGTTTCGCTGGTCTTTGACGCAAATCGATGAATCGTGTTGAGTCTCAATTAGGTTTAGTAGCGATCACCATCATACCAAGATAGCTAGGATTTCTCATTAGAGGGACAATACAATTCCTCAGCTTAGTATGGGCATTGCATTTACCCAGGGCTTCATAGTTGTGAATGAATACCTAATCTTCAAAACTGCTATACAATGTAATTTGTAATTATTATGGCGAAAAAGCGAACGTGGTATCCCTAGCTACTTATTGAGCTATTGCCATATGACGTCACCTCAAATCAATCTGTTTTTGGAACGCTAAGGATGATGGTCGTGCGAGGGAGCTAAAACAGCGGTATCGGTTTTGCAGACCATAGAAAAGTGGTAACAGCCACCAAGTACAATAAATATTGTGTATTAATCATCATAACATTATACCTAGCAGAGTAAATCGGTTTTCAAATTTTTATCGTTCTCGTGGACGATTAATAATAATAATAATAATGATGATGATGATGATGATGATGATGATGATGATAACTATCTTTTAACAGATGGCCTACATCACAGTAAGTGCTTTTCGGTAGGGCTCTGTATAACATAAAACTAAATTGAAAATACTAATTGTGTCCCCTTCGTGAACAAGCCGTGACGTCATAATGAAGTAGGGCAATTAGACCAGACTTACGCCTTCGCCAATCATAGTAACTGAAGCGAGGATTTCTGATCGCTATTAGGCCAGACATATGCCTTCTACCAATTATGCACAACTGAAGGGAGGATTTCTGGTCGCTATCAGGCCAGACTTGTGCCTTGTACCAATTATGTCTAACGAAAGGGAGGATTTCTGATCGTCTCATTTGAAGAATAACAGTTCCCTTAGAACAAATGTTAGTTTTTCTTCAATGGGAACAAAAGGCACTCGTATGGGGAAAAAAACACTCAAGCAAACTAATCGCATTCTAAATATGATTGGAAATTAAAAACATAATCAGCGATTACAATGGTTTTGTTGAGTCTACTAAAAGACCTACATTTAGCTCAGGCTTGGATAAGTAGTTTTCACACCACAAGTCAGCGACGGTTTTATCCAGAGGTTATCTTTCGTATACCTTTATTTGCCTTTAAAACGTGAGCGTTTAACCGAGGAGTTTTTTGCCGCCATAAAAATAGCGCAGTTGCTACGCATATGGAATGCAGTTGTCGTAACTAACAACCCCAAAACCACGTGCATCTATTGAAATTAACCCAGCGTTTGTCCTCAAATTATCGATAAACACGTCGTTACCAATCGTCGTTACTCGTTCAGCCCTGCATTAGTCGTTTGATATAAACAGGTTGATTGACTGTGTCTTAGAGATATCTGGTTTAATAATCTTGCTGTATCTATGGATCCAGTATATAATGTTCCTCATTTTTCTTTTTTCTTTTTGATATTTGATAGTCGACAAAAATTTATATATTCGATCCGGAAAACCAGCAGGCCAGGACTGACAAGCCGTCGTGGCGCGGATTCATTAATTTCGTTTGAGTAATCAATTAATAGTTTTTAATATTCATGAATAAATATGATTTCAAATGGAAAAGACTCGGAGCTATTTTTGTATTCGTGGCTTAAACCTCCATAAAAACCACGGACTTAGTGATTACGCGAATATGCCTCAGCTAAACTGACCTCAATGGTTTCCCGCCAAAACCGGTCGACAGTTTGTGAAGGATCTCGGGAATCAACGTGTCTTTTCATAACGAGCTTGCGTGTCCTCTATATTAATACACCCGAGTTTCGACTCCTTAATTAGAAGTAAAGCGACCTTTCCAAAGTAATGTTTTACCGTGGATTTAGAGGTTAGAAAACTAAAGCTGGTGTGACATGTATGGAAATTAAAAACACTCCCAATGTTCTCGTTTCGTTGGCCTCGTTAAAAAAAATCGATCGAATCAGTTTTTCTAAGATTATTAATAGGAAAATTCCCAGAAATTTAAATACAACTGTATCTATGTTTGTTTAGCGTTCTTTTAACTTTAAGCAGCAAAATTGGTTTGCCAACAAGTCGCTCTAATTATCGTTGATAATTGCCTTTTTTGAGTAGTCGAAATCGATTGTACTCTTGTAGTACTCTTGTCACACCAGCTTTAGTTTTCTAATTCAAATGAAAATGGTAAAATAATAATCAATACCGAGATCCTACCAAATGCAACTCTTCAACAGGATATATGTGTGTATATTCGAGGTTTACTACTGAGAACTACTAGTTAATTAAGGAAAAATTAGTCATTTTGTCTGAATTGAGGTATAAATGGTATTATGGGTATGGCCTTTGCTTGTAGATTTGATTAGGAACACACCACATTGGGGCAAGCCTGACATCAGGGAAAATGCTTTGATGCCTTACGAAAGGTCGAATTTTGACAGCTATTATGCAAACTGCTGTCTCGCTAAAACCCCAACATCGATCACTGTTAAATTTCCTGAAACAAGAACTTTGTGTTTGCTATATCGTTTTTATTTTCCCTAGCCTTAATCTTACATCTCGAATTTGTCTCCTTTGACCAAATATTGACTCGCTGAGAGAACTGGCCAGCGATGGGTCCAATCACGTCTCGGCTAAATACATTTCAACTCCAAAACATTTTGAATTCTCTCGAAAGGTTGGTCAATAACAATGTGATACGCCCAAAAGATTGCCAAATCGTAAATAATGCATCTACATGTCTAATAAACGCACGGTTATGTGTGTGTCGCTTCAATATGATCACCAGGGGTAATGTTTCAAACAAACTAGCCAATTTTCTAAATAGCCTTTATTTTCTTCATTTTTGGGGGCTTTTTATTATTTTTTTTTTGTGGATTTAAAAAGTCGACCCCCAGCACATTGGCTTACGTTTTAAATAACACTGACATCCTACTGTGACACAAGTGAAGGAAAAATAATCGAATAAATATATATTTCGGTTCGAATTATCACAGAGGTCGCTTTCTGATTGGCTGGGCTCGAAAGGAAATCAAGATAGCCCAATCAGATCGCCTCACATGACAGAATTGTGAATTTTGCATGTGTTGGGGAGGTAGGAATTTTAGCGGTTTTACTAAAATAAAAGCTGATTTGTGACGTGTGATGACGTGCCCTTAAAGGCTCGAATGAAGGCTTGCACGTGGTAGGGAAAAGCGCTCAACACAGGCTTCCCCCCACCTGTTTAAACGTACGTTTCCTAGTTTCCTGAAATATGATTTTTATCGCTGACCCTTAACGCAAATGCAGGATGGAAACCTTTGGGAAAAATTTATTATCCAACCCAGCAAGCGACTCAAAACCTAAATGAAAGACAAAACTCAGAGGGAAAATTCTCTGTCTGTAGGTCTGAGGATATTAACAAAATCCAAATGTTCTTGATTGTAGCGTTTAAATTCAGGTTCAGAATTTTATGCGTCGTTTGAAGATGGGATTCAGTCAAGTTTTGGTAACCGCTACATCGTGGATAGTTCTCAGTGGATTTACCATTTCAGGTAAGAGCTGAGGGATTTTCTTGGTTCGTGAAGTGTTTTAGGATTATTTTTAGCTTTTGTTTTGGTCTGAAAGACCTGCAACAACTTGTATACATTTTTACTATGCACACTGATATAAAACCTTTCTTGAAATACGAGCTTGATAAAAATATTTCTGCCAAGGAAGGAAGCTTTCAAAACGCCAGCTCAAGAAGAACTCGAAAGTGAGAATGAATTACAAAGAACAAGGAACTCGAAAAAGCTCGTTAATCTGTAGAAATAACTAATTTTGAGTGACTCGGAGTGTGTATATATTCTAGTGAATGACACAACCAGACAAGCGTGCAAGACACCGGTTAAAATTTACAATTCAAAGAGAGCTTTCAGTCATGAATCACGCTTGTAATCACCTCCAGCCGATTAACATGGATCAACAGCTATATTCTTGATACAAAGATTTTTGTCTGAGCTAGGAAGAAAACTAGTATTCAGTGATAATTATTAGAATTAGTTTAGTTGATGTCATAAGGTCGCTCAGCTCGTGCCAGTGAATCTCTTGCTGTATACCCGCGAATTTCACTTAACAAAAATATTTTTTCCTACAAATTTGGCGGCTCGAAATCTCTTTTCTATTTTGAATACAAATATAATATTTTTCTAAATCCAATGGATTTTCATCGGGAGTATAATTACTTGCATTTTTCTTAATGTCACTTTTACATTTAACAATTATCGAACACTAGAAACGCGGGATTTCGAGGTGCGATTTATAACCTCCTATCGCGAGTAAATACATGACTTTTGTTTCTTTATCTAAAAGCAGAGTTTTCAAGCTATAAAGAGTGATATTTAAATATTTCATCATTTTATTTCGCCTTGGCCTCTGCTCTGTGAACATAGGAACACCTCGTGAGCAGCAGGCCATTAAAATGAGTATTTTTTATACAACTGACAGATTTGAAAAACAAAAAGAATAATTCTCCGAGTCTTCGGTTTCCATGGCATTTTATTTTTACTCTAAAATCTTGGAAAACAATTTTCAAAGCTGTATTTTTTAACAATTTAATGCATATTTTTCACTCTAGATTATGAACCTTAAGTAATTGAATTCAATCTCAAATTCCTCCCACAACGTGTATTATTCCTTTTTTTTTTTTCATTGAAGAATTGTTAAATTTTGACTGCCACAAAAAAAAGCATTTTCCAATTGTCTACCAAAATAACAATATTCTGTCCACAGAAGAATGTTATAATCAGAATTAAATATAAATGTTGTGGGTTTGCATTGAATTTTTGCTTTTTACTATTAATTTAGATGAACAATTTTCCCCCCATCTTGTTTTTTAGTTCTTTGGTGGTTGTAATCGTAATCTGAGCTTAACATCGGCAAACACAGAAGTGTGTATTGCATATGTATTCCTCGTCATTGTACCAAAATGGATAAATAACTTGATAAGCGCCCAATTGAGAAAATTTACAAACTAGAAATATGACCTTTTGAATTACTATAACCAATCGAGAGAATTATCCTCGCCAACACACACATACATAACTGATTCTAAAAACTTTCAGCCTTCAATTTTTTTGACGTTCAATTTTGATCTTTATAAACTGAGTAATCTTATAGCAGTGTTTGGAAATTTTCCCCTGCACTGATACAGGCAAATGTTTGAAATATCTAGTGATCGTAGAGGTTGAGTTCTTTACGCTTGAAACTAGGATTCATTTTTCGAAAAACAGTACAATTTATTTAAATTTATGGCTAAAATAACCCACAAACTTGTTTTCCAATTTATCCATTTCTGTCCTTCACAAAAAGAATGAGTGATTTTCATGAGTTTTATCTCGTGGTTTTTTGGGTTCCATAGATAGTAAGCTTCAGCTGTTCGCATCTGGTAAGATAATTTTTTTTCAATTCGGCTTATACGAAAGGCAAAAAACTCTCTCTCTCCAGGAAATTATAATGAGATTTGGCACTTATTTTTATATTCAACAACCATTTTTTTTGGAAATATTTTGAATTATTATGTTAAAGCTTTCAGCTTGATTCAAACTTCCAGCTCTCTGATTTGGAAACAGTTAGGAACTGTTGGAAAGGAGGAAAGATTGCTAAACAACTTGAATAATAAAGGAACCCATGTGTAGAATGAGTCATAGCATTGGAATGTGATGAAGTTTACTACGATTTCTTCATAGCCCTTCTGAACTACAGACTTTCGAATCTTCGCTGTTACTTTGTCATTCCGGTCTCCAGGGGACATTTTCGGTACTTTTCAAGCTTGTTAAAAAACACACACACACAAAGGTCTAAACTTGGAGATATTGCTGTTTGCGCAGAAACAATAGCTAGGAATAATTAATTTATTCCATTCTTGGAATATTTCCAGCTTAAAATCTGGGTAAAAATGAAGCAAAAAAAGTTTTGGTGGATTAAGTGGGTTGTTCGCGTTTGAAAGTAACATTTTTATATTCGAGAAAACAAATTAAAATGATCCTACAAAATGTGCAATCTATGAAGTTAATGTCATCATTTTATCTTCTAATCTTAAAAAAAAAGAACTTTCAACCAAACAAAACCCTTTCTTGTCGCCAGAATGCCGAAAAAATGTTTTTAACCAATTCTCCATGAATGTGTAAATAGAATATTCTCTTTTTTGTTGACGGTTTTTTTAAATCATGATTGACGCATGGAGATTTTCTAGAATTGTGGAAAAATTTGACGATGGAATCGGTTAAATTTAAAAAATCCTAGTTTCAACAATATCTCTATATATATTTGATAGGTGCTAACTTCATATTTTCTCGATTGATTGATGCATATTGCTTGGTGATAAAGATTCCATTGATCTTAATGCAGCACTATCAATTGAGGTCATCTTTACAGTCCTTAAAAAAGAACGCTTTTGTAAAATGTCTGCGCGGAGATTTTTCTAAGTGAAATTCATCTAAAACGTATTAAATCGGCGTTGAGAATTTAATTGTCTAGAGGGAAAATTTTGTATTGCAGCTCGTATAAGAATAAGTAAAGACAACAACATCAGTCCCTTACATAACCGAATATATAAATTTCGTTTTCCAGTTTTGGCACTTACTAACCGAGTAAATAACACAGTTCAATTTTCCATTTATATATTATTGAAAAGCTGTGAAAATTCTCTTAAGAGTCAAAAAAGAACTTGTCTTCATTTTCATAGTTGAAACTATCCAATTTTTTAGCCGCTCGGGACATTTTGATTGAGTTTGAAAAGTCTTAGAATAATTCCTATTCAAAAGTGGATATATTTTTGGTGTTTGGCAATCATTCCCAAGAAGATCTTTATCAGTTTGTTTTGTAATTCTCCAGGCCTTAGTCTCACACCTTCAAAAACTGCTAATCGACGTTTTTTTTAAGATCTCAGAAAAAATATTGACACCTTGTACAATTATGAATAGGAACTCCAAGCTCTCTCTTGCTATTCCTGGCTAGAGCTGAATGGCAGCCAAATATCAAAAGGTCTTTAGATTCAAGATTGTATAACGAAATTCGTCTTTCTTTTTTAAGCAGTTTTATATTTGAAATTTCTCATCAAGAAACTATATCCGTATTGAGAGTGTTGAACACTTATGGGAATAAGAGAGCTTTAGGAGTCCAAAACATAATGTGCTACAATTCTGTACAATATATATGCATAAATATACAAGTAGAATTGCTTGAATATATTTCTTTGGTGGACACATAGGAATGCACAGATCTTGTGCCTTTTCAAGTTGAAAAGCGCAGATATCATGGCTATTACTACCGATAGTTTCGACAGTGTCTCTGGACAAGAACTAAGTTCTTTCAATCCCTTCGCTCGATCCCAAAGTGAATAAGGCGAAAACAACTGGGTGTAAAGTTTGAATTAGGTTGTTTTATGATCCCAAAACACCTCAGAGTTGTTTCCTCGTCCTTTTAGCGCCTTTTAAAGTAGGTTTACATAGGGGGGAATCCGTATTCAGGTGCTTCAATATATTCTTGGTGAATATTGAGTCTAAGATATTGAGGTTCCTACAGCTGAACTATAAGAAAATTTCCTTTCTTCGAGCGCTTTTTTTCCCTTCCAAGTTTTAAACATCTAGCTGCATTTTACTTATATTTAAAATCGAGTGCATTTGTATTATCTAGTGAATAGCACGCGGATTTCCGACAGATTATAGCTTAGCAAGATGATGATTAACAACTGTTATCCATGCCAATAGTTCCATAATCAGAACTTTGGAAGGACTCCAAGTGTCCATTGATCGCCGCATAAACTTGTTTCACGGCTCTAGAAATTAAATTGCTGCTAAACAAGCTGGAGGTCTCAGTAGCGGGCAGCAGTGGGATTGCCTGACCAAAACCCAAAAAATTATATATAAACACAATATGGTACATAACGACGTTTCGTGTCTTGAAAAAACGTTTGAAATATTGAACATTTTGCTGAAACTGCAAGGCACGTTCTTGAAAGAATCTAACGATCACTTTTCGGCGTACACGGGTGACATATTGTTTTCATGTTTTGTGTGTGTGTTTGAAAACGTTTTTGTGGGTCTCGAGTATGAACATCTTGGAAAGCACTCCTGAAAATGCTTTGTCACCAACATTTTCCATCATATATTCAGTTTTTCTTATACTTTGCTGTTATTTGTACGTAAACCAGCAACTTGAACCGTTATATCGAAAACACTTGTAAAAAGAAGACATCACAAAAACAATCTTGAATCGCCGTCTTCGTCGTCTCAAATCTGATCTCAACAAGAACGATGATTATCACCTTTTTCTTGAAGATTACTTATTTTTTCCCTTGTCTTGATGTTTATAGATATTTAATATTAAACATCTAAAACTGCTTTTTTATTTTGCCGCGTGGTGTCTACTAGCCAACTGACTGGTTTATCGTCTCAGATGTTATGGCATTGTTTTTTTCTGGGTTATTTCTATCTTTTTTAACGATCACCATCGCTTCGACAAGGCAATAGACTGAAGAGCAACAGCCCTGGAGGAATTTCTTAACTTCCTGTCCTATAAAGGCACAAAACGTAAAAAAAGGGTTTTATATTTTATTTCTTAGTTTTTAGGCTCAAAAATGATAACATTTTCTTAAAAAATCTAGAACAATCCATAGTATTATCTTTCGCGAAGACAGGCAAGTAGCTTTGCGATTCTTTTCGAGACAATCACTTAATTGCGTTATTTTAATTCCAAAATTTGCTGCTTGATATCAGTGACTTTCGTAAAAAAAGTTAACCATCTGTGGGAGTATTTTTCTTTACGTTTAGTCCAATCCTTAGCATTTTTACTGATAATAAAACCTTGTTTCTCAGATGCCAAAATTCGAATAGAAACTGGCTGCTATACTTGTGTTTTGTTCGAGGTTTTGTTATTTTTGTGACCAACTTGAAGCTCAGTGTGAAGGAGGTGAACTCTCCAAGAAGAAGGCTTTAAAAAGTACTGTTTTGAAAACCTAGAAGTCGCTTCAAAATTCGCATTTAATTTGCAGCAAATTTGATTCAAATAAACAGAAATATATCGACTTATTAGCCATAGACGCGAAATCTGTATAGCCTCGTGCAATGCCGGGAACGAAGGAAGCAGAACTTATGACCTCGATGGCTACTTTTCACTGATATTGCTCTGAAACATGCCGCCAACCAAAAAGATATGATTGATTTTAACTATATTATTCTCTAAAAACATTTCTTTAAAAATAACTTACAGCAAATTCCCAATTTTTTTGGAACTACGATTCGATCAAATGGTAGTCAATTTGGCACCAAGTGATCGTGGTAAAGTCAATATTCATTTTAACGAAACGAAGACAAAATACCTTTTTTGTATTTTAGAATTCCAGTTCCGATATACTGCGCAATTTGACTTACATTTCGAGAATCTAGTTTGTCTCCCAGATGTCGGGTACTTGATGCAGTCTAAAGTATAGGAGACTAAAAATTGGCCTTTAATATTAGTATCAACTCTATCGTATTTTCAAAGCCAGTATTCTGGTCTTTTGCCTTGGTTTACAGTAATCATTCTCATCTAAGTCTTGATGTCAGTTCAAAGTTACCCCTTAGAGTCGCTATCGGTACCTTTTTATAATCCTTATCTCCCGTACCCACATATTTTTGTCTCTTTTTTAGTTAAAAAACGCCGTATACTCATGGGGATTCTTTACGAGCTGAGCATCAAACATTAAGTGCTAGCCTGTCAAAAAATAAAAAAATAAACGCAATCTGCTCTCCCCTCGAAGATGATGAACGCAACGATAGGATTTTTCAGACATTATAATGGTAATATCATTTGGTAATCTTGAGCTTAAATGGACTATTTTCATTAACATTGTATGCCCTACTTCACAAGCTCCTCAGTTCTTGGTACGCGCATTTCTTCGTTCGTAATGCTAATTTCGGCCATCTAAACCTACCTAGACTATTTTCCCCCTTTTATTTGGAATTTATAGTAAAATTTAACGCGTAAAATGAAGCGAAAAATAGGAATATTTGAAAGTTTTTGTATTCAAGGCACGTTAGAGGTAAAGATAATAATTTGCACTGCGTTTGACGGTGTTTCCCCACTGTGTGCTAATGGGTATTTGGCGCGAACTAACATGTATACTTGGAATTCTCCACAGGATAGCAATTATGCCCTGCACGCTAAACCCCCATCAAAAACTCTTAACTATCAAAGTATAATTCTATCCTTATAGCCTTTTTTATTTGCATCTAAATTAATTTATGGGAATGAGTTTATGCCCTCCTCTAGTTCCAAACATTCTAGTTGAAATTTTTATTATATTGAATCTCTAATTCTCTCTGAATTAAGAAAAAACTAGGACAGGTGTTTATTGTATCATAATACCATTCAGTTGCACCCTTCCAGGTCAATGCACCGAAAAATTTCTAATTTAGAATTACATTTCGTGGGATTTGTATGCGAGTGTTTATGAATTGACAGCAACTGAGAGGAAGCAACCATCTTGTATCATAACTTAGATGCTGCATAAAGATGATATATATTGAAGCTAATCTTCACTGAGTCATGTTTTTAAACCGATTGTAATGATTAATTGTCTTGTAAGCAGTAGGCAAAGTAAAAGTAAGCCAAGGTAGGCTAGAAAACTAATCCATCTCGAGGACAGAAAGAAATATTTTGGAAGAAGAATCATAAACATTTCGTTGATGTCGCGGTAAATAAGACCAATTCTATGTTGCAATAGAATATCAATAAGATAAAAGTAAAATGTTGGAAGCATCTCTCAAGTACTGTTAGAGCAATAATATCAGAGCGTTGACCTCTAACAAACAAATCCTTAGAGAATATAGTAACAAAAATAAAATCATCTATCCCAAGAACTAGCAAGTGATGTATTTTAGGAAAGTGCATCACTGGTTGTTGACAAGCAACGACAGTACTTGAAAATTCATGATTCACAATTAGAAAATAGAATCCTTTTCTAGTAAAAAGTAAAGTTTGTGATTCAGATCGGACTTTAAGCTGGTGAAAAAGAACTAAAGATACCACAAAAAGAAAAAAGAAGAAGAAAAAAAGCTAAAAAATCACCAGAGTTGTTCAGGGAAGTCTCCCTGAGTTGGCCAAGCTCCGTGGTGGAGTAAATTACAATATCAATGATAAGGTAATCAAGAATTCTTACGGATGTTTTTATTTTGATTTATTTATAGAATTTGATGACAACTTGCCGAGCAGAATTCCTCATTAAGTGATTCTTTTTTTTTTTTTTTTTTAATGGCAAAAATGGCTTGACGATATTTTGACAGAGTCTTTGCTATTTATCTTCTTTTTGTGACTCAGAAGTTCATTGCTGATTTTTCTCGCCTTGGACCCCTGTCTTACGGATTGATACAATACACCAATTTATGAATCCTTCCTGCAACGAGTCCAACACACAATACCCTGCCTTTCCATGACCATTTTCAGTTAATTTTTGACCCAACCGCAAATTAAATTACGATCAACTGAGAAATATTACTTCATTGAAATGTGTGTTTTATAGTGCTACGTGCTTGTTCATGAATAAGCTTATTTGCAGTCACATCACGTATTTTCGGCATCTCTACGGTAATGTTATCTCGTCTTGTTTAGCTTTCATTCAATGTTGATTCGGCTTTTAGTTGTTTTCCAATGAAAGGCCAAGTTTAAACCGGCTCAGCACTCGTGTTAATAGCCTGAGCAACTGAATAAAAACCCGTTTGACAGGTTACATCAACCGGATTAAAGTAAATAAAAACCTGTATTTTCTACGCTTTCTTATGTATTTTTCAGCACTGCGTAAACGTTTTTGCTTTCTTTAATTTTCTGGAGGCAAAATTGACTAGTTGTTCATTTGTCTGCAGTGAGGGTTACAAGGATTTGATTCTTTTATGTTTAATCGACTCAAATTATGTCTTCCATTTGCTGATTTAAATAATAAACCTCTTCACCCGCCCAGGAGAGTTATTTGGTGACCTCAAAAAAGGTCTTTTCTTTCATTTTTTTTTTTTTTTAATCCTTTTCTTGTGGTTTTAATCAGTCCGGTACTTTGTGGTCTGAGCTAAATTCAATCATTCTGAATATTCATTCGACCAGGTGGAGCTACAAATGTACAGCAGTCAAAACCACTGGTTTTATTCAAACAATATCATTATTTTCTCAGTTGGTTCTCTTTTTATCTACAGCGGCCGAGCCATGGACACTCGAGTTTGCACACGAGCCAGCGGATACTCAGTTTGCGCATACTCGGAGCGCAGTTCTGAATTGCATCGTGACTGGGAACCCGAAGCCGATTGTGAAGTGGAGACTAGCGCGCACAAGCATTGTCGTTACTAACGTGACGGGCCTTCGGTATGTTCTGGCCAACGGCTCGATGCTTTTCCCGCCTTTTTCACCTGAGAAACTTGACGCATCGATACACCAGGAAGAGTACCAATGCTATGCAAAGAGCACGATTGGCTCCATCATAAGTCGTGCTGCCAAGTTACGAGCTGGTAAAGTTGAAGCACGAAAACATTTCGCCATTTCTTAAACGTTTTTTTGACTGAGCTACTTTTTTTGGGGGAAAATGGCTGTACAAACTAATGTAGTATGTATCGATGTAAATAGCTTGCGTAGCCAGGAGAGGAGATTGGGGAGGGGGGGGTAGGAGCTCCTCTTCCTCCCCTCTCCCCTCCCTTTCCTCTCCTACATCCCCTCCCCTCAACAGCCTGGTTACGCACGCTATTTTGATACATACATACTTAGCCTCAATGCCATAGGTAATCTTCGCAATTATAGACGTACCAAATTATAATACTATGGGTGTTCCTCTGTTTTTTATCGAGTTAGACTTGCG
>WUAP02061781.1:0-17834 GCA_015163945.2 Stichodactyla helianthus
AGATCGAAAGCGTGTTAAAAGGGTAGAAACGTATTCTGTAAAAGATTTCATTAACAGCTTTATAAATCTAGTGACTGCTGTCTTAAATAAATGATATTAAATTTTTTTGCCATCCAGTTACAATCACGTGATAATTTGTTGCAAAAGGCCTATTAGAATAGGAAGTTTTCATGATTGCGTCATTTGACTACCACTACCAGAATGCTTTGTCAAAATGCTTTCTCAAATTTATGTTCTACTCTCCTACGAATAAAGAGACAATCGGTAAAATTTGCCTGACAATAGAAGCCACGCAAAGCATTCTGGTAGTGGTAGTCAAATGATGCATGCAACTATTAAAACGTATTTAGAAGTTCAGTTTTGCGGGAAGAGGAAAGGCGGAGAACCCGGAGAAAAACCCTCGAAGCACAGGAGAACCAACAAACAACTCTACTCACATA
The DNA here is from genome assembly GCA_015163945.2 of Stichodactyla helianthus. Taxonomy (NCBI): domain Eukaryota; kingdom Metazoa; phylum Cnidaria; class Anthozoa; order Actiniaria; family Stichodactylidae; genus Stichodactyla; species Stichodactyla helianthus. Next base: position 441 of record WUAP02061781.1, read on the forward strand.
CGACACCGAGTTCGGGAATCGAACCCAGGTCGCTATGGTGATAGGCGAGCGCTTACACCGCTACACCACCCATGTTTCCCTAAAGAAGAAAAAGACGGACTCATTTGTTTTACTTCACGGGTTAAATTTGCAAAACTCTTCAAAATCGATTTGCTCTTGTACTAATGTCAATGATCTCCTTGTCGCCATACACCTCATCTCAGTCTTAGATCTAGTAATAAATATCTCCTGAAGGTTCTACAATCAAATTTTAAACGGTATTATAATCATAGTAATATATGTATTTTCGGTCGCTGAACATCTTTGATTCTTTTCACCCTTTTTAAACTATCTTCTTTTCTCCTCTTACTCTTGTTTTATTTGTTTTGTTGTTTTTATTGTTCTAGTCTGTGTAATTTGGTTGTTGTTTTGCTGTGTTTGTGTTTTTTATATATAAAGCTATTTTGAGTATTCGGTGACGTAGTTAGGATTTTTGACTTTTAAAATGATCATGATTTCAGTTAAATTGCCGTAGGGCATTGGATTTGCCGTGCACAAGTATAAACAGATAAGTTATGCGGTGATTAGCCCAATCTATCGGGGAATAAAATGAGTTAGCGCGCGAAAAGGTTTGAAATATCGAACGATGGTAAAATTATGAAGAGAAAGGGGTTATTGAGTTAGCGTGAGGGTCGAGTTCTGTTTTCGTGTGTATGGACCTCGCCCTACCAATATCTCTCCATCCTGACAGAACAAGCTTGGTCAATAAATTAAATGGTTTATTAATAGGCATGGCAGACAAAATCCTCGAAAAAAGTCCGTCACTTTTGCGGACAGGTCCAGATGAAAACATCCGGACCTCTCAGCAACCAATCAGATTGTTCCATTTTCATCCAGACCGGCTTGCCATGTAATAAATGACCATTGTGGACCACCGTCATCATCATCATCATCTTCATGATTTAATTCCTACTGATTTTCTTTTTTATGACATTTCAGTTCTTAGCGATGACGACTCTCCTGTAAAGGTTGCTGCTGAATCTCTCATTGAAGGATTGCTCACTTATTCCAAAACACAAAATAGTAAGTAACTGGGAAAAAATATTTTATTATTTTCCGGTCCGGAATCCTAGTGAATCCTAGCGCTGATTGGTAAATTCTTATCTCCGGATGAGATACGGACCCTAGCTCCTGACCGCTCACTCCGGCTAACCAGCTCCCAGAAAGAAAATATGTTGTGCTTAAAGTGTACATGAAACGAAACATTGATTTATTTTTCTTCTTCTTTCATTAATTAGTGCTTTGCAAATAAAGAAGAATGGCATTTTCCATTTCTTGATATCTTGTTTTGCTTAAGAGATATTAATTTTTTTCGAATATGCAAATTGAGTACCTGATGACGTCATACTTTTACTCAGGGCCAGTAAATCAAAAAGGAAAAACAACCCTTCAAATATAAAGCGGATTCCAATGAAAATTTGCACATTTATAGTACTCACCTTAATACTCACCATTGTGTATAAATACGGTTGCTACGGAAACACGTTCGTTCCCAGACCTCCCTCTTACGAAAATCAAATCTCGTCGTTATTTTTCCTTTTAGAATTAACTTAATAAACCTATACAAATGTTTTTGTAAGTGTAAAGATTTACTTTGTTGGTTTTAAACAATTGTTTTTAAGTTCAAAAGGAAAAATCGATGAATTTAGATTTTCATAAGAGAGGGGTCTGGAACCGAACGTGTTTCCATAGCAACTTCGTGTAGAGAAAAACTTCGCCCTCGGTCTTGAAACGACGTACCTCGGGCAAAGTTTTTCTCTATACGGACCTTCCAGCTGGTAAATAACTTTTTGTATTTGGATGAGTGCGCAATCTCGCAGTGCATTGATAAATCAATTATTATTATTTTTTTTTTTTTTTCTTAGGCTCCCCTCTACCGCCTCGTTTAGATCTGGTGTTTGTTTTGGACAGCTCATCTTTAGTAGGCAGTGCCAAACAATTCAACTCTTTGAAGAAGTTTATTCAAGGTCTTGTGAGTGAGTTTAGTATATCACCGTCCACAACAAGAATTGGTCTTATTCTTTGTTCTACGCGGGTGCATCTTCAGTTTGGGTTGGACAAGTTCGTGAATAAAGAATGCACTTTAAAAGCGTTAAAAAACTTAAGGTATTTCGACATAATTACTAGCTTGAAAACCTTTATGTCTTTATCATCATATCACTGAAAAACAATTCTGTAATATTGGCATTGATTGAATGGATATTTGATTGCTTTTCCATGTTGACTCGTTAAATTTACAAAATGTTGTATCATTTTTCGCCCGGGGGTACTTCCAACCATTTTGTACGGGGATGCTCCGCCTGGACTCTGGACCCCTTACCCTTTTATATACCATATTTCTGCAAAAAGGTACGCCGCCTTTCACATACCTTTGCCTGAAAAGGTACCCCTTTAATATGTGTAAAAAGAACTTTCTCCTGCCTTACCCTAGCAAGGTGAAACCCTACCCTTTTCTATACCCGGACTCGCAAATTCCCTTTAAAAAATCCCAACCCTTTCTATGCCAAAACTCTAAATTCCCAACCCCTTTCTATACCTTTGGCCTAAAAAAGGTATCCCATTTCTGCCGAAGATTTTCGCCATAGGCCAATATAGGGAGTCCCCCCCCCCCCCCGGGATTTTTCGCAAGGTTAAAATAAGTGTCAATTCTTGAACGAAAATAAAATTTCGTGAGAATCGAAGATTGACAATATTCTTTCGTTTTCAGAAAATTGGACTGCGTTGGTAACAATCCTTTCTCAGGCGGCAGCCATGTTTATACCCATGAGAATACAAAACTTTGTTTTTTTAAAGTCGCTTTGTTGTTAAACCTCTCTGAAGTGTTTGAATGCGAGGCTTCTGGTCATTGTTTCGGTCAAAATGGCTGCCTCGCGTGGGAGAAAGTGAATTGCTGTAATGGGTCCGTACCATAGACTATATTACTAGTCTGCAGCAGTAGTGCATTCTAGGACTGTTATCTCAGCTAAATAACACTGAACAAAAGAACCACAAACTATGACGTCTTTTCATTCGAGTTATTGAACTGAGATAACAGATAATGCACTGCTGATGCATACTAGTTATATAGTCTATGTAGTTACCCGTTGTCTTAAGTCGTAAACTGTGTCACACAACTTCCAAAAAGAAAATGGGGCGCATATTTTCTCACACAACCTTTGAGCAACGACATTGGGAGGAAGATTTCATGATATTAAATAAACTTCCTTTTTTGGTCTACAGTTACCTCTCCAATATCACATTGTCGACTTGTCTCACAGCGCCTTTGCACGCAATTTTTTTTGGTAAACATTGGACACTCTTTTACTGAATCCAGTTATGCTTTTATCCCAGGTACCGACTAGGGTCACGTTATTTATTAAACAAGGCACTGGACTTCACAAGATTCGTATTCGAAAAGAACGACCTTGATGCCACGAAACTTGTTTTCATTGTATCATCAGGAAGACAGCGCCACGATATAAGGACAACAGAGTCAGCAGCGAAGCTACGAGAGGATGGCATTGAAGTATTTTTATTATGTGTTCATAGTAATCGCGGAATAAGTAGAGACAAGGGGATAGCGAGCGAGCCACTGAGGACTCATAAATTCCATGTTGATAGTTATGATGATCTAGTGGAAGTTGCCAATGAAATCAAAGGCAAAGGTGAGAGATAGAAGATTTTATCGGTTCACTGTTACTGAGACAACTTAAACCATTCAGGAAAACAAGCAAATAAATTATTATAATTGGATGAGGTTGAGCATGATATCGTTAATTATCAAGGTTCAAGATCTTGATAATTTACACTGGATATCATGCGCAAACTGAATTCAATGATTGTTTTTATATACACTTTGATAATTAAGGAAATTCTTATCTTTTACGTTTACTAATCTATTTTTTAAGCGCACACCCAACACTTGGACGCAAATTAACAATTGTCATTTGGATTTCAAAACAAAAATCTATTGGATCATCCAACAAAGCAATGTGACAAAACCTTTTGTTAAAATGGTTGGTACATCAAATGACAACGCTGGTAAACAGTACGCCATCCTGTAAAATGGCTTTGAAAAGTAATAGTTTTGCAGAGAAACCTTAAGCTAATTAATCAGTCAACAAACACCTTTACTCACATATAATGGCAAGTCTGAGCACAAATATTTATAAAAATGTTCCCTCTCGCTCTAACTCTAAATAGAGTCAACAACCCTAATAATGACAGGCAGCACATTACCAGCGCATATTGTCGATGCATCCTCTCTAACTTCCTTTCCCATTGTTGATAGGTCTCGACCGAACCTGTACCACCAATGGCATAACGGTTTATGACGAATGCAGACGTCGATGTCGGTGTTCTAACGGCCAAATGGTCGATTGTCACCGCGTAAGGAAAGATTTTACTTCCATGACATTAGAGGAACGTCGTCTGTACATCCACGCCCTCAAGACTGTCTCGACAGTACGGCCCTACAAACGCGTCTACGATGTATTGACAAGTTATCATCCCCGATGGTTTAAAGTGGTTCACCGTCTCAAGTACTTTTTTCCATGGCATCGCTGGTATATCTTGATTTTTGAGAATTTTTTACGGCAAGTTGATTGTCGTGTCACAGTACCGTACTGGGACTGGAGCCGAGCGGTAAGCAAAGGTGCAGTGTTTCGATCCTCTCACATCCAGGACGTCTGGCATCCGGGAGCTCACGGCCTTGGGGGGAATGGAAAGAAGTATGACCTTTGCGTTCAAACTGGTCCATTCTGCAAAGGTTCATGGCTTGTTTATCTTATTCTTAGGAAGAACAGCCGACCTTCCTGTTTGACCAGAGAGTTTAACGCGTGCTATTCACGGTACTTACTAAATTCCACGCGCGTAAGCAAACTGTTCAGGCTGCCGTTGCACAAATTTAAAGCCTTTGAAAAGAAAGTTAGAAACACAATGCATGATAATTTTCATAATGCTATTGGCGGGGTGATGTCGCTTAGGGAGTCTGCAAATGCCCCAGAGTTCTGGTTCCATCACGGATACCTCGACAAATTATGGGCTGACTGGCAGAAACGTGGTCCAGAGTTCAAACACCAATACTACCATGGGGTTAAATCGAATTTACCTGGAGCAAATTTCAGAGGAGCGAGGTTCATTGACTTATCGAGGCAGCCGTTCTGTGTTAAGGTAGTACATGATCAGCCAATCGACATCAAGGAGAGAGAAGAGGAGTTTGATCAAAGCATCGAGGAAACAGAACCCTTATATAGGTGTCATGATGATAGCGAGGATTAATGGTGGTAATGAGTTATACTACTTATAAATTACGAATATCAATGAATTTTAGAATTTTCTTATAAGGCAATTCATCCATTCTCGAATAAAGCACTCGATGATAGCTTAACCCCGTATAAGGGTATCCGGAAGGGGTTTCGATTCTTGATCCTAGATGCTTTAGTCTCGGCGGATCGAAAATGGATGCCGGATTCCGTCGGGATTCCAATTCCACATCTTGAACTGGTTTGCAAGAGTGCTTTTAAGGCCCGTTTACTCAAGCAATTTTATCGTTCGACTTGGGCTGAGATTTTATGGTGATATTACGGTGACATATTGCGCACTAGTTGCCACCAATTCGAACATGGTCAAGGGTTCAAATCCCATCAGATAACTAAGAGTTTTTCTGAGTTCCTTTCTATTATTTCTGTTATATTTATGTGTGATACCGTTTCTTACAATTCTAACATGCTCGAAATTTAGTGCAAATACACGCGATTTGGGTTGGGATCAGCTATTGAAATCACCGCGACAAATTTGGGCCTTTAGGGTTCCGGAATCCATAGCACGGGGTAATAGGTAGATAAATCACCGGCAATTCCTTGTTCAAACTAACCGATTTAAAAAAAGCTTTAGTTGCGCAAATAAAACAGTTGATCAAAAAACGTTGTAGTTGACCGGCCTCAGAGCGAGTAAGCGTATCCAATTAGATACAATATGCCCTGGGCTTACAGTAGGGACCTTTGCTGGCAAGCTTTTTGGATGATTCATGTCCTCGGCATGAAAACTGAAGAAGCAGCCATCTACTTATCAATATCCCCAAGAACTACTTAACGATTTTTTTTCAAAATTTATGAGTCACAATTTTCGCTTTCCCTTTCGTAGAACCCGAATACTCGCCATGATATTATCTTATTCAGTAGTAAGTGCGAATAGTAAGGTAATCCAGAGCGGATTCCTGCCCACTAATACACCCTTTCGGTCCAGTCGCGTCTGCTTGAGGCCGGTCAACGATAATGGTTTTTTTTAATTGAATGTAAAATGGATATAATTATGTCATTTCTCATAATACCATTGGGTCTCAGCTTCTTTGTTCTATGTTTTGAGCCCGCAATTGAGTATATGCATAATTTCTTATTCTTTCAACACTACCCTCAGTACGTCTTCATAATTTACGATACCATGCTCAACATTGTTAAACAATTGCTTATTACCGAGTGCTTTCTTTGTTAAATGGATAACGCTTAGATGTTTCAGGCTCAGTGCTCAAATTTGGTGTTCGAGCACGTTTGGATCGTGCTTTTCAGGCATGCGCAAGATATGGGTGCTCGTAATGCGATTCGTAGTATATCCAAACTGGCCTTGGTTTCCACGGATCACTGATTAATAATAGGGGAAGATGAAGTTTCATTGTTTCTTTTGAAATAAAGAATGGAGTTCCGTGGCAAAAAGAAGCCAGAAACGATATCATGAAAGTGGGTGGGTGGGTGGGTGGGAGAACGAATCTATTCACGAGTGGGGGCCGTGCACCTCCTTCCTCCGCCCCTTACACTTTACCCTCATTTCCGCCTTTACCCTCATCTCGATTTTGTTGTTCAACGTTGACGTGGTTTTCCGTTGCAAAAGAGGCCGATAAAATAGATGCATTCGAAATTATAGGTTTGAATATGATTAAATGGGTGTACATTCCACGCTTTGAACGCATTTTATCACCTTCATCAGCCTCCGTGGAAATTTTCGGCCATTTTGAATAGTTAGGTTCTATCAGTTTAGGAGTTATATGAAACCTCTATTTACCGAAACCTCAAATTAATGCCATATCATTATTGATAATAGAAGCCCTTCGATCATTATCAACCTCTAAATAACTGGTCGGCTTTTGACAAATATAGAGATATTAGCGTACTCTTTCCACATATAGGGGTTATAAACCAATTCAAAAAGTCTCATAATCGTATGCATAAACAACTCAAGCCTCATAATGATGCGATAAAACAATACGTCGTCATTGTTTTATCTCATCATTATGAGGCTTGAGTTTTTTGTGCATACGATTATGAGACTTTTGAAATTGATCTATTGACTAAGAGGGTCGGTCCACAAGAGAAAACAACGAAACCAATATCTCCTCATCCGGACCGAACAAGCTTGGTCAATAAATCTGGCATGGCAAACAAAATCTTCGAAAGCAGTCCGTAACTTTTGTCGAGAAGTCTGGATGAAAAAAAAAAAAAAAAAAATGACCTCTCCGCAACCAATCAAATTATTCCATTTTCATCCGGACTTGCCTGCCATATAATAAGATCAAATAATATGGACTGTTTGAGTAGATAGCCGCCCTCAGTGGGTCGGCCTCCCACGAGACCTCTTGACTGTATAGCTGCTGTTAAGGGATGGGATTATATAATGAAATAACAGTTAATTCACCTTTTACATGCATCAAGAGTGTGCCACGCTGCTGGTAAAAAAGTGAGACCATGGGTTAAAAAATGCTATATTTGATTTACATTTATCTTATCAAACGCTATTTTTTATTAAATATCCAAATTTACATACCATCAAGCTCAATCCAAATCAACTATACCGGAATATAGCATAATTTACCACACTTGGTCTCCTTTTTTCATCACGTGAGAATGCGTAGTTTAAAACTCTTGATATTTGTATAAGGCGAAGATAATTAAAGGGTGGGCAGGCATTGAAATATTAGAATAAATTTAGTTTTGGAAGTCATATATATATTTTGTCAAACTGACTTGCTAATAACGATAATAAAGAATAAACCACTGCGAATGCTCTATTCTATCAAAATTAAAAACGGTAAATTATACTTTACTGATTTTAGCTTTGTGGTAACCCTGTTTCTCCAAGGGCGGTGCATACATGCTCCGCCCAGCACAGAGTTTACAGATAAGTCTGAATACACTATAGTGTTAGTTCGATGAGAGAAAACAAAAAATGAAAAATATCAGGAAAAATATCTAGAGACTAACGAATTATTTATTTCATTCTGACGAAATATTATTCAGTAAACTTTTTGATAGACATGACTTGATGGACTCAAGGGAATCAGTGCTGTCAATCATTTATGATGGACAGGTCCTTTGTTTTTGGTCAAACCAATCAGTGTTAGCGAAAACTGATTAATAATGCATATCCTATAACATTCATAAATTTTACCGATCTTTGAAAAATCACTCAACTGTAAGTACATGTCGCGTAGAACAATAGGATTCTACCCGATGGAATTTCCAAATGTGGCTACTGTTTACATACGAACTCCATTAACGACGAACTGATATTGAACTCCACTTACCAGCTTCAGTGCAAAAGTGACATGAAGTTTTCTCAAGCAATCCCATTGAAATACATACCAAAATGCTCAGAAATAACTGACGTTCATCATGCTGGGCGGGCAACTTTCCGTCATTCACGGACGAAGAGATAATTCGATGAATGGACAAGCGGCATTTGTTTATATACATTGTCCTTATACAACCAACTTATTTCAAGGCGAGTTTGACCTCAAGCATGTTAAGGCCTGGGTTTTTAGAGGATTGGCTAATAAAATCATATAAAAATCAATATCTCATTCGAGCTTTAGCATTAAACATCCAATTTGATACCGAAAGTGACAATTAGGTTCCTGAAGATTTTGAGCTATGTATTGTTGGTATGAAGTGGTCACGTGACCTTTAAGGTAGAAAACCATAAATTTAAAAATGGGCCGAGTTTATCGCTTTCATTATATAGTGTTTTCAACTTTAAATTATTAAGTGCATAGGAGACAATAAGAAACCGTCTGGAATGGATGTCCCCACTATCGCAGTTAGCAGAAAATTAATTTAAGGTAATTTCGTAGAAATAAAAACCGCACGTGGAATTTTCATAAAACTTCGCACAGTAGTAATTTTTTGAGTTGTTTATCCACAAAATGAAATAAAAAATGGGGATCACCGTGTTCGTTTGTGCGCTGGTTAATTTTAAAGTACTTTATTAATTTTAAAGTACACGTCTGCTTTTTGATTGGCTGAGTGTTGGCTCCGTCGTGTTGTTATCGTTCTAAGTTTTTCTCGTAGTTACAGCCATTCATTTTTATAGTCTAATTCACTAGTATTGTGGCTGAAGATCTTTTACAGATCCTACATCTGCGGCATTATCGTACACGGTCAATTCATTTTATTTCACATTTTAGATTGAATTATCTTTCCGGACACATTTTACGTCACGTGACCAATCTTACGAGATTTTCATCTTCAGAATTTCTTGAAATAGTGGAATTGTAGCAACTAAAGAAATTTTAGCTTTCAAGCTTTTATATTTCTCCTGTAATTAAAAATTATTGATTTTATGCTAATTAGCAAGAGACCCAGGCTTCAGTGGACTTTTTTCTACATATCGAAACAAAACGTATAGCAGAATAAAGCCAAAAGACTATATTTTTACATCCATAGTGGGCACTTTTTAGATAATAAAGCTATTATTCAAGCTACGTTATTCAAGTAAAGGCGAAATTTCAAGTTTTTTTCGGTCATTAGACCCCTCAAGAGTTGTGGGCGTGGCTCTTCAAAATTGCCAACTATTTCTTAACACACTGTTTGATATGGTCTTTTCGACAATGAATGGAAAATTTCTTTCAAACTCATATGGTATATGATATAGGTCTTAAAGAAAGGCCCAAGTCTCATGCCATGACTCAAATTTACCTTTAACGAATTGGGTGTGATAGTCATGCATTTTTATTAAATATTAAATATTTTTATTTTTATTAAATATTAAATATTTTTATTTTTATTAAATATTAATATAATGATTAAACAAATGCTGGAACTATGGACGTCAATATCTGTACTCAGGGCATGGTATCTTCATCATAATAAATTCCATCACTGTCTTCGCCATCGGTTTTATCGTGTTCATGGCAATCAAATATTGGTCGCGCTTCTTTTACGGTCGGTTCAGGTATGTTATCTGGGAAACCAGCATCCTTTACTGGGTCATATTGAACTCTGATACACGATGGCTGTCTCGATAAATCAATAAAATCAACTCCTTTGACAGTAGTTCCAGGTAAGTTGGACTTTACCTTAGTGAAATATTGATATTTAAACTTGAGCCCACGGTTCTGCCAGTCAGCCCATGTTTTATCGAGGAATGCGTGATGGAACCAGAATTCAGGAGCGTTAGCAGATGCATCATATGACATGACCCCACCAACAGCGTTATGAAAGTTATCGTGCATTATTTCGCGAACATTTTTCTCAAAATATTGGAATTTCTTGTATGGCATAGCGAGATATTCGTCCACGACGGACCGGTTTGGTAAACCCTTAGCAAAACAATCATTAAATTCGCGTGAGAGACATGACTGGTGGACAAATGCCGATAGGTTCCATGCACCTTCACGAAAGGGACCATTTTTAACGCAAAGCCTTTCTCCTTCACCATTGCCTCCAAGGGCGTGAGGGCCTGGGTACCAAACATCGTAAAGGTACTCAGTCCTCCAAAGGCGACCATCGCTTATCGCTCGGCTCCAGTCCCAGTACGGTACTGTGACACGGCAATCGATATGACGCAAGAAATTCTCAAAACTCAAGATATACCACCGATGCCACGGAAAGAAGTACTTCAGTTGGTGTATCTCGCCAAACCATCGAGGATGATAACTTGTCATTTTATCGTAGGTGTGTTTGTAGGGCCGTACTGTCGAGACAGTCTTGAGGGCGTGGATATATAAACGACGTTCCTCTAATGTCATGGAAGTAAAATCTTTCCGTACACGGTAACAGTCAACCATTTGGCCGTTAGAACACCGACATCGACGTCTGCATTCGTCATAAACCGTTATGCCATTGGTGTAACATTCTCGATTTAGACCTGAGTAAGAAACATGAAAATATACAATGGTTTAAAAAATGTACGTAAGCTTGAACTTTTGTTGGTAAATAAAGTCCAGAAATATAATCTCAAGTTACACCGCGAGTGCGTTTGATATCTAAAAATAACAATAATTGGGGTTCTGATAAAGCGCAGTCTCAATAGACCTTATGCAATAATGGCCGCCGCTAATTTGCATGAACAAAAAGCTTATTGGATACGCCTTTCCCAAGATATGGTTGAGTGAGACCTGTACTTGCCAAAGCCTCAATTTCATTACCGTAGCAGTTTCTTCTTGGTGTTATTATGTAAATTATATATTGTTTAATCAACAACTCTTCTTTGCTTTATTGTTTAATCATCTCGAAGTCCATTGTATAAGATTAGTACATAGCTCAGTGCACGATGGTACATACTAAAATCGAAACTTTGGCAAGTACAGGGCTCACTCAACCATATATCTTGGGAAAGGCCTATTTCGAAAATATTATTTACATCATCAGTGAATTAGTAATTATAAATGTTCACAGTTTTAAAGAATAGTCCTTGCAGAATTATAAGCATTTAAATGTGTCAACAAAAAAAAAAAAAAAAAAAAAAAAAAAGAAAGAAAGAAAGAAAACGAGGCTTGTCAGTCCTTGGCTGTGTTTCACATACAAATCCTTCTAATTTTAAATCGCAGCAGTATTCCTTGACGCATTTTTGCACAGGGTCCATGCGCTTCACGCTCATGAGATATATGAAAAGGATTTCATGGGTTACACGTTTAGGTGCCATTGGCTTCTACGCAGTTTATACATTCACAGCTTTTCAACTAATGTATTTAGTGTGTTAGGATGCTTTAGGATGTTTCATGTAAATCTATAGGTGCGCACGCATCTAAATTTGAAGGACCACAAAACCGAAAAAGACAAAACTCTATAAATAAACAAATAAATAAATTGCGTTTCCTTCTCACACCTGTTAGATCAGCCCATAGAGAGGTTGTTTCAGGGTTCAATAAGCTTTGAGGGTTTTATATGTGAAGACTTGCTAAGGCTCCGTTTTCAAAGTTTAGCCAAATTTTTAATTCTCGAACTAATTCATTCTCACATAATTACTAACCCACTTATGTTCCTTCATGTAGTGGTCCAATGTTCTCTAAACTCATTAATATTTTCGAATGCAAATTAGTGGCGCGTCACGAAGGATATTGTAAAGTAGATTAAAAAATAAAAAATCAAAGAGTAGTCACAACAAACAAACAAATAAATAAATATGTGAAGATATCACTGTTGCCATGACTCCCATCGTATTATGTCAAATGGCCTTGAGAATTCTCCCTTGATCATGGATATTTCATCATCAACCCTCGTTGAAATTCGTGATCTCGCGCCTATGTAATATCCTCTCTATATCATAACTAGACTCAAGAAGAAACAAATATAACTTAAACGATTAGGCAAGAAATTTGATAATAAAAATAAAATGTTTCAATTATACCTTTGCTTTCTGTGAATTTATCCAATTGATATTCCAGGTCAGACGGAAAATTTACTACAAGATAATTAAATGAGCTGCACTTGGGGAAAATAACTTTATTTTTGTCTTGCGCATTCTTCTCAGGTTTACCAACAGACAGGAAAAACACCTTGGTTTTCAGGTTTTGTGACCTTATCAAAGCTGACAACATCGTTAGAGGAATGCTCTCATTTGCACTCGAACTCACAATGACGACAATTGGCTTTGGATGGTAACGTAATGACGTCATTCTCCTCGATTGTAACAATATTCTATGAGTCAGTTGTAAGGAAGGACCGAGAGCACACTTTTGACCGCCAACAAACCTGTAAAAAACAATGTTATTGGTCCAGGCAAGCCAGGTAAGAAAGAAGAAAGAAGGAAGAAGAAGAAGAAGAAGAAGAAGAAGAAGAAGAAAAGGAAAAGCAACAGCAGCAACAACAACAGCATTTATTTATTTATTTATTTATTTTTTATTTTATTTTATTTAACTGGGTGTGATACGCCAGAACTATACGCGTTTCATTTTTTCGTTGCTCCAGACTTGTGACAAAATCTTGTCGAACTAGAACTAGAGTAAAGCTACTTGGAGATATTCACGGATATGTTAGTTTTCCTGCCGATCAAAATATCACCTCTCCCAAAGTACAAGGCCTTGTTATCTCATCCGCATTTACTAAATTTTTGTTGCATTCGATGTTTTGTTCTTTGGCCCCAGAAGAGCATGTTTACAAAATATTGAGCTTTAAAACGGATAGATGTCCTTATAGCGAAAGGCCAGGATGTTGCTAAAATAAGGAATGGGGAATGGAGAATGGAGGATGGAGGAATGGAGAATGGAGGAATGGAGAATGGAGGAATGGGGAATGGAGGAATGGGGAATGGAGAAATGGGGAATGGAGGAATGGGGAATGGAGGAATCGAGAATGGAGAAATGGGGAATGGAGGAATGGGGAATGGAGAAATGGGGAATGGGGAATGGAGAATGGAGAATGGAGAATGGAGGAATGGGGAATGGAGGAATCGAGAATGGATGTCACTCCTTACACATTTGAGGTAGTCTGTCGATATTCTGTAAATTATGAATGGCTATTTCACTAGTAACGCGAGGCCATAACGGATACAAACGCAAGATATTTTCCTCCCTGCGCGCACCTGTGCTTGTCCCGGACTATAGATAATCATCATTAGTATCAACAAACTTAGCGGATTTGCACAAATCCTAGCTTCATTTTGATTGGCTACACTATTACAGGTCGCTCTATGTACTGTTTAATAAACGAGCAGGAGTGTTTTATTGGGTTTAAAACACGAGGCGTAGAAGAGTGGTTTTAGACCCGATAAAACACGATCTGCGAGTTTATTTGAACAGTTTAAAAAACGTCTAGGTGTATATTCTCAGGTTCTTCTGAATTTTTTATGGAATGAACCAAGTTTGGCAGAGAAAATCGAAGTTAAAGTTTATGCAAATGAAGACGATATGTTAGTTAGATTTAAAACCTCCTCCACGGTCTATGATTTCTATTGTGTTCCCCTCCTTAATTTTCAATAGTTTTTAATAGCCAGATAGCACACTAGTAGTGAAAAACAAACCAAAATAATGGCCTCACGTTTTGTCGAGGTTTTGGCGACATCTTCGAGTTTTTGATTTTTGATACTATCACTCTCCGCCTTTATTTTTTTTTTTTTTAGGTGGGCGTTCGAATACGTATTTTGTTTTAGTTAATTGTCACTTAAAATTACCAACCAAAAAACTACTTAATCATCATCAAGAAAGCAATGCGACAAAACGTATTGTTAAAATGGTTCGCACATTAACATCAAAATGACAATGTTTATAACCATTACGTCCACTTAGAAAATTAATTTCCGCTCAGCCTCAGCTGGTAGCCCATTATGAATTGGCTATTTCCCTTGGCCCTTAAGGGGGAAAGATTTAATTAATACTTTTTGATATAACTTATCACAGTCGTCCGTTATGATTTTCCATGGCCGGCCCTATGTTCAATTAGGAGTTTTTTTCTACCTGAAAACTATTGACAATACTTTCGCATGCCCCATAATGCTTTGCACTTTGGGGTAAATAAAAAGGAAAATCTTAGAAAACTGGAAACTTTTCATACAGATGTTGAGTAGGTTTGCTATCATCAGTGAAACACTGACTAGCAGTTTAATCAAAAAAGGAAAATCAAAAAGGTTTAGTGTTACAGACAATGTATAGACTGACTAAGAAATGACTTGACATTTATTCACAAACGTGTTCAAATTTCTTTCTTTCTGATTTTGGTTAATTCTGGTATATCCATAAGCATTATTATCTGTTTTCTCGTCCCTTCTGATTAATCTTTATGGTAATATTTAAGATTTCTCCTGTCGTTTACCCCCAAAGCGCAAGGCATTATGGGGCATGCGAAAGTAGAGAATTGAATCCAATACATTCTGAGTCCCAGAAAAATTCAAAACTCTTAATCAGAGTGTTTTTTTATCTTTGAATTATCTAATAACCACACGAGAAATGATTTTCAAAACAAAGAATGAGGGCCGCAGGTCTTGATCAACAATGCTTTGCGTGATTAGTTGTTCGCTCGGCTGGACTGACTTGTAGCCCTCTTATGCTCGGGGTCTAATTGTTAGTTATATGTTTTTGCAAAGCAAAATAGCGTTTATTTTATAAAAAAAAAAAGTTTCTTCTGCTAAAGAACGAATTGTAGTTGTACCTACTTGGCTTTGTTGATTGACTTGACAGTGCATTCCTTATTCACAAAATGGCTCAAAGAAAAATAAAGTGTTGGCTTCTCTGAACACAGAATAAGAGCAACTCTTGTTGTGGATGGTGACGCGCTGAATCTACTCACAAGACCTTGAATAAACTTCTTCAAAGAGTTGAACTGTTTGGAACTGCCAACTGAAGATGAACTGTCCAAAACGAACACCAGGTCTAAACGAGGCGGTAGAGGGGAGCCTGGAAAGATGCATTATGTTATTTCAAAGGGTGAAAGGTGTTCACGAAACAAAACCAGTCAGCTTCGCGGTATGTTACACCAAATCCCAACTCCTTAAAATATCCTAAGCCCATCCCACAATAAGCCCATTAAGAATATTCCAGTTTCGAGTTCTCTTTTGCTCAGCCTTAGCCTCAATAGCGTGTAATATATTCTATAGTTTTACTAACAGTCCGTGGAAAGGTATGGAATTAACATATAAAAACAATAAAAGTGCTTCGGGTTTTGCTGTAAATTGTAAATTATACGCTCAATCGAGGGTAAGGCTGAGAAAAAAAGAATTCGAAACTGGAGCATTAAATCATTAGTAGAAGCCTGACACTCAAGATGGTCACCGACAGAGTTTCTTTACGTCCTCAGTGGTTCTTTTGCGTCCCTCCAATGTAAGTTAAGAGTAGAGAGACGGGATCGACATTTTACTCGTGATCATCCGAGCCACGATGAAGGTCTAACCATCAGCCGGATGTAATTATAAAGGCAGCACCCATGTCCTCCCGCACAACAGACCGTTGCTCAACCAACTGAGCCAAGAGGATGGCTTTGTTACATTTGTGAAACGATGTTTACCTCTGTAATGCTTAGAGTTTTCGTAAATGCTCTCAAAGAAGTCATGAATCTTTTTGCTATCTTGGAATTTATCTCTCTCTGAAACAAAACTACATTTGGTCATAGGTCTTACAGGACACAGCATAAACACCTATTTCAAAAATCGTTGTCGCAGTTGAAGGCAACAGTCAACACTCCAAGACTGCAAAGGATAGGTGTATAAGGTACAGGACAGGACAGGACCACGGAGATAATTGTGTATGTAGGCGTGGGGGTGGGGTGGCTCCGCGGTCCCTCTTTAGGAATATACACACCCGCACACATGATTTATAGAACGAAGTGCATGAACATTGAGTAAAGGATTACCTCGTGTAAAAGTTCTCCCTTCAGCTGCATTAGTGGCAACCGACCAAAATAACAGCATCAAGAGCGATAACAACATCAGACCGGTCATTTTGTCTCTTTTACTGTCTTACTGTACAAGTTAGTTTCATATTAAAGGTTTGTGCTTCCGCTATAAAAAAGGGAATCTATGAATGAATATAAGAAATACTGAGCAATAGAATTCTTATATCAAAGGAAATGACCCATTAAAGCATAAAAGCAAACAATTAGTGATTATCAGTAGCACAGACTGCGTTGGTGTATAAATAACAAATGGATATGGAAATAAAAAAAAAAAAAAAAAAGCTAAACTTTACTGACGTTAGTCCTTCATCGAAGTAAAAGAACTTTCTGGCGTTTATTTATACAAGAGGGCTCGGGAGGGGGGATGTTTTTCTTTTTCAAGGTGATAGAAATGAAAAAGAATCTTCAACAGAAGTTAGGCACTACATTTTATGGCATTTGACGGTAACTGCTCAGTTGTCTGTTCATTTTGAGAAAGTTATGCTTCAGAGTTCGGGCACGTCTTGGGGATAAAAATCATTTGTGTTGTTGTTCAAGATTGGGGTTGAGCCTTTTAGGTTGATGTTAGAAATGTCCTACTGAGGAGCAAGCTGAGGGAATCGTGCAATGTTGTTTCCCCGGAGAATGATAAAGGCGTATGCCTACTATTGAATCACGTTTCCGAGCCCACAAGCATGCGTGTGCATAACAACCATTGAGTTGTACATATCCGAAGGTCGTGGGTTCGAATCCCAGCGAGGTCGGAAATTAATTTTTCCGAATTTATTTCCAAGGGTCTTTCGCC
>WUAP02061892.1:0-17832 GCA_015163945.2 Stichodactyla helianthus
CCATCGCCGCCACCATCGCCGCCACCATCGCCGCCACCATCGCCGCCACCATCGCCGCCACCATCGCCGCCACCATCGCCGCCACCATCATCATCACCGTCACTGTCTTCTCAAGTATCATTAGGTTTCAGATTACCTTTTGCACGATGTAGTTTCCCAGGATCAGTTGACGTGCTCCTGTCAATGTCTTATCTTCCATGAAGCGCATGATCTACGATAGAACCAGCAAGATCAACATCAGAATCGATATTAAATAATCATGACCCTTCCAATAGACCTTATTCACGATAGCCGCCATGATGGCTTTCATATTGTAATGCAAATTAGCCATGCGGTCTTTCAGGGGGCAAACATTGGAAGAAAGACTATTTTTAAAAGATCGGCTCGTCCTAGAGACTACATTTTTATACCAAATATTGTTTTAAACTATTAAAAAATCTGCCTGTAGTTTTGGAACTGTTACATTTGTCCTTGGCTTGGAAAATAGAGTAAGGTCAAATTTAATAGCCGTTTATTTTCTAAACTAGTGTCTAAACCAGTCCAAATTCGAGTATTTCATTTATCCGCAAAATGTTAACATACATAATTACAAGAAAACTTTAAAATTATAACAATAAAGCAGCTGAAATCTCCAGATTTGAAGTTGTTTGCCCCCTCAGCAACCACGTGAATAATCTGCATTACAATGCGAAAACCATCATGGCGTCTATCGTGAATATAAGCTATTCCTCATGTTTTCAACACTTGGTGGGCTTCCTGTGTCTAAGTAATGTTGAATCGGCTTACCAGCTTGAATACTTCGACTGCTTCAATAGAATCTGAATATTTCAGTTTTAACAGGCTGTTATTGATGGGACCTCTGCTGACTCGAAACTTTTGATCCTTGAAGATGAAAGAAAAAAGTCATCACGTTAAAAATACCAGCATGCAAGCACTTTGATCCAATGCCTCTCAAACCAATCTGGTTCTCAGCGCCTGCGTTTTTTCTTGCCAGCACCGAGAAACTAGGCTCCTAGTTTCAGGGGGAAAGCAAGCACTAGGAATGAGATTGCCTCATCCACCTTAAAAATTACTGATCGTGCGCAGAATGAGACCCCCTTGTATTTGCGGACTCGCGAAGGTGTATAAATAAAGTGGAAGTCTCATAAACCAACTAACTTACATGGAAGTTTTCCTGTGCATATTTGGACATTAAGCACTGGTCGATATTAGAAGGTAACTCGTCCATGGGACAAGTAAAGTGGGTAACATCATTTTGTACAGCACTGACAGACGTCTCGTACGGGACTTGCCAGCCTAAAGCAAACGTGGACGTCAATTAAATATCTATACATAAACAACAGACCTTCAGGATATCGGACAAAGACATTGGATTGGATGTATTTAGAAAACACTTCTGTGGGTATGCGAGAAAGAAGAGAAAACGGGTTGGGCAAAAAGACAATGGAAGGAGAGGTTGAATATTGGCCGTTTTCTTCTTCTTCACCATTCTCTACGGATATGAAGATACCCCGTTCACAGTTAGTAACTGTGTACTAACTCTATCCCGTTGAATAGTCTTGTTTCACATTCCATATAACCGCTGTTTGTAATGACCTCATTTTTTGAAAATATTCGTTTGGGCATACAAATTGACTAAAAATAGAATGACGAGAAGTTGAAACACTGTTCAAAGCATCTAAACAATGTTTCAACTTCTCGTAATTCTATTTTTAGACTTATTTGTACAGGGCTAGCCTCGTTAATGACTACTGACCACAAACTCATTTGTACAGGGTTAGCCTCGTTTATAAGTACGTTATTCATAGACACCAGTAAAAGATCCGAGTCGAGGCTTCTGGGAAACAATATAAGCGTAATTATTCTTTCGCTTCCCCGGCACCTCGATCTGGATCTTATTGTGTGTGATCACTTGACCGAAATATCGAAAGCCATTTTATAAGTGTTTGTATTGTTCAAGTTATACATTCTTTGCATTGCCGTTGGTGTTTATGAATGACCTTAACGAGGCTAAATCTGTACAAATGAATCCATGTTCAAGGATTACAGCGGTACCTAGGGAGCCCAGTTCAAGTCCAACAGCATCACGTGACAACATCGAGGACAAACTATCCCTTACCCTGGAGGTGAGCGTAAATCATTGCTAATTCTGCTGGGATTTCTAAATGAGTCACATCCACCAAAGCTTGTTTTTCCCACTCCTTAAAAACAAAACTCAAATCAGTGACAATAACTAATATCACGACTAAGAGGGGGAGGTATGGGGCAGGGTTTTGTACCTTTGTCTCCAAGGCAGTCCTCTGTGTTTCAATAGTTTGTTCTTCTGCCGTGACAGTCTGTGACAGACCGTCAGTGGTAACATTATGAGGCTGAAAAGAAAAACATCAGTTAGTAACCATGGTTACAAGTGAACGGAATTGCTGGTGGTTCGCGGTGACTTTAAATACGATGACGTCATCGAGTGTTGACATCGTGCGCCTGAACGTGCACTTGAACTGATAAAATGGCGAATTAACAAAACTAAACAAGAAATGTTACTAAATACTTAGAAATGAGACGGCTAAAGAAAACTGCGTCAGCGAAATGCTTCTAAAACAAAACTGGTTTTGAAAAGAAAAAGATGTTTACAGTAAAGGAGAACCCCTTGCTAAGAAGACAACATTCTTAGAATATCTAAAATATATAAAATCTGAAGACAACGAAAAACCGAACAAACAATGCGACAAAAACCAGCGAAAATAGAATAAGCTAATGTCTGAATACAAACGAATAACTGAAATAATACTTAATAAATACTAAGAACGAATTAATAAACAGACCATCACCTTCAGTAAAATATCATCAACGGCCATGCTAGCGATCGTAAACTCTCAGTATACAGACCTACAGATACGATCTAAATTATAGACTAGACTATGAGAATAAGTAAAAGAACATTAATAACTCTCTCAGACTGAAGATTCTAGAAAATAAACTGTACGTGAAAAGAAAAGGTGACGTGGGTGAGGGGTCGATGAAAAGGTGAATAAATCACAGAGAATATCCGAGAAGGAAATGCCTTAGTAATCACGATAATCCACACGTAATCTGGCTATAGGAGAATAGAATAGGAAAGATTACTTTATTTATTATCATATTGTTATTTTCGATAAAACAGCGGTTATTTTCATATTAATATTGTAGGTAATTCGGTAACTAGCCTTACGTCTTAGAAAAAAGGCCATTACGAGTAGATACGATCTAAAGTAATCTTAAGTTGAATTTGTCACAAAGAAAACGGACAGGTGACAGGTTTTAAAAGTTTCTGCTGTGATATCAAAAGTATGGCTCGTTTTTAGTACTTTTTTTTCGCTGAACAAAGACTTTTCCTGAGTAAAAATGCGTTGTTACACAGACTTGGTATGTGCGTCTTTCTACTTGAATGATTTCAAGACTATTTAAAAAGTATTGGATACATGAATTTCATTTTTATATCGAAAGTAAATAAAGTAAGAGCGTATATCAACAGAATATCATTACGTGTTTTAATGTTAACAGATATATTTCTAATATTGGTGGAAAATATCATTGTACAGTTTGACAACATACCGACTCTAATCGACCGATTACCATCGAAGCAGCTTGCTTGGAATAGCAGTTAAATATTTTCACTCAAGTTGAGTTTCAGAGTTGTTTTTCAAGCGATAATTGTCTAGTATTCCAGGTGATAGCACAGCAGAAGGAGGATAGTATATATCGAGAAACAGAATCGAACCATACCAAAAATCAGTGAAAGAAAACGATAATTATTATAATGTCCAACTTACTTGAAGATTAGTTAAGACTCGTGCTGTGAAATCCTCCATTCAAACTGTGTTTGGATGAATTAATGAGTAAATTTACCAACAAAAATCTAGCAGAAATGCGAGCCTGAACTGTCAAAATGAACAGCCATAACAAGAAAAGCTACTGGGATCGAAGCGAATATAGAATAGAATATAATAATACATCAGCCGTCAATTATGTGATATTGCTATGTGGTCATGCTAAGCACCTCATTTATTCAGCATCACATCAGACAATAATAGAAGTATAACAATACTTTTATCAATTTTTTTTTTCCATTGGATATACAAAAAACTGTAAAAAAACGAGCGTTTGTGGAAGAATAACTTTTGTTTTTAATTCTTGTTAATTCTTTCTTGACTATCAACGTCATTAATCACATATTCCGCATTTTCTGTCATGCAGACGATCGTGATGTTTCCCGTATCTGTAAATAGAATCGTAGTCATATTATAAAGCACTATGACGGCCGGTTCAATGTGATCTTAACTGGGGTCTGCTTTTAATCGTCTTAGTCAAAATATAGAAATAATGACGTCACGAGATGAAGAATGCTTGACTGGAGGTGTCATAAAAGGAAATTGAACAATTTCTTATACGAAAAAATAAAAAATAAAAAGTATGCGAAAAATAATGCACCTAACTCAGTAAAGAACAAGAAAATTATCGAGCTCGTAACAAAATATAATATAAAATTTCATAAATTTTGACTAATAAGCCAAAGGACATTCTTAATATTAACTACCAATATTTGGAGTGAGTTTTTTATCAATTTTCTCATTGTTAAGTAAGGATGTTCTAATGGGTTTTAATGTTATTTTAGGTTAATAAAAGTTATTATTTAGTAGTTTCGTGGATTTGAACTGGATTTTTTTATCAATCTTATAAATTATAACGTAAATAGAAAGTGATGAGGTAATATAAAATATGAAACAATTAGTTAATTAAAGAGGCATTTTATGTTTTACAATAGAATAACCCTCTTCTAGTGCAAAATAACTAAAATAAGGTATAGGGAACACTGAAGGTTTGATTTTTGCTTGTTGATTTTCTTTTCTTAATCGAGCTTTTGCCTCCTTGTGGAAGGGTTTGTCATTACCCCACGTCACGTGACTTAGGATGGGAGTAGTCACGTGACAACATGCTCGTCGCGTTAACCAGGGGCATGGTACCTTTTGCTAATCTTTTTCCGAGGTTTTATCTTCCCGCGTTAAGGCGCTGTTACACTAGGCAATTTTCCTTGTGACTTGTCTCGCAATTTTGTTGCGAGACACTAAGTTGCTCAAGTTCAACTTCTCGCAACGGTTGCGGCAACAAAATTGCGAGACTTTTCTGATATGTTACACTGGGCAATGTCTAGCGCCTTTTGTCTCGCAATAAAATTGCGAAACTAAGAAAATTGCCAAGTGTAACAGCACCTTTATAATTCTATACTCATGTCCTCAATGGATAAAATAGTAATAACTAGTGATAAATAATTTTTGTCGAAATTCCTACCCTTTGTTGCTGCATCATGATTTTCTTTCGTCTTTTTAATCTGTACAAAGCCTGGAGCATGATGAACCCCTTCCTGGCCTTGAGGTACTTCTTCCTGGAATAGAGACATACCAGATGCTAATCAGAAACTCTTTCAACAAACACCAAGGAAAACTGCATCCTCTAGCCTTAAAGGTGCTGTTAAACTAAACAATTTTCCTTGCAACTTGCCTTGCAATCTCGTTACGAGACAAGTTGCATGAGACACTGCCTACTGTAACATACCAAAAGTGTGTCTCAATTTTGTTGTCGCAACCGTTGCGAGAAATAAAACTCAGAGACACACTTTTGGTATGCTACACTAGGCAATGTGTCGTGAAACTTGTGGAACAAAATTGCGAGACATGTTGCAAGGAAAATTGCCTAGTGTAACAGCACCTTTAATGTAAAATCCCGACCAAAGAAAGGGATGGAAAAATGGGGCAAATGGAAAAGAGAATGATGTAAAAAAATAAATAAATAAATAAAATGTGCCAGGAAGAAAACTAAATATTTAAACTCTTCCTTGATGTATAAATTTTAACAACATCAAGTTGTCTATATCGACAATCTGAAATGGATAAGTATCACATACGTTACATTGTCTGGCTGCGTTAACAGCGTGGTTGGTCCTTGTGGTGTAGTGGTTAACACATCAGACTAGTAAACCGAAGCTGTGGGGTTTGATTCCCGCCAATGATGGAACTTTTCTCTTTATAATTTATACCACTACCTGTTTTTTAGTAATCGCGAGTAACTCGAGCAACGAACGGAGAAGCGCAGAGAAAAACTGTAGAAAAGGACTTGACTATAGGCCTCGTTACACTGTGCAATTTTCTCGGCAACTTTTCTCGTATTTTTTTTTTCCTTTTTTTTTGTTGCGCACAGCATTGAACAAGTCTACAACTTATTGCAGTAACTTGCCACGATGTTGCACAGACTTTTCTCTCAATGTTAACACCTTATTTTTCAAGAACGCACCCGCACATTTTCGTAATCATCCAATATGGCGCCATTACAATTTCTCTCCAGTCCACTTCGGCCGCGAAAAATCTGAGAATTGCTGAGATCGCGTTGCAGTGTAACACCTCACCTCGGCAACCTGCAACACTACATTTTCAAGCATTGCCACACAAGTTGCTGAGAAAATTGCACTTAGTGTAACGGGGCCTTGTGAGAAAGTGATGTACAAACCTGGCCAAGTATCTTCTTGTTTGGCTTTGTAATACAATGGTTGCCTTTTTCATTTTCAGATATTGTTGATTGACAACATAACCACGGAGCTAAACAAACGATAGAAAAAGACAGCATTGATAGAGAGTAGTTAATGGAGAATAGATCTCTGACCTGTCAAATCTTACCCTAGACTGCAAGACGACAGCCATTCGTAACCTCTTTGCTGTTCGAGCTTCTTCCAGCTCATTCTCCAAGTCTTCTCGTAGGAATAACTAGAAATAGCATCAAACTGAGTTTGTTTTTTTGAAATCAAAGCTATTGTGCCAAAGCGCATTTGCTCTTTAATAACTATTTTGCTAACGCATTTTGCTCTTTAATAACTAGAAATAGCATCAAACTGAGTTTGTTTTTTTGAAATCAAAGTTATCATGCCAAAACGCATTTGCTTTTTACCCCATTATGCCATTATGATTCTAATCAGAGGAATGTAGGCTTTATCATACAATAAAAGCTTATTATGAAATTACGATAGGTTTTTTTGTAAGGCGCGGAAGCAGCGCGCGTTTGGTGAAATCAGCAATGTCTGTACTCTTATCGGTGATAGCAAGGCAGCCAATCAGATACCTCTATGCTTAGTTTTTGGTAATGACCATGGTCTATACTGTTATCAATGATGGCAGGCAGCCAATCAGATACCTCTATGTAATGAGCAAGGTTTGTATTGTTAATCGATGATGGTCAGCCAATCAAATACCTCTATGCTTAGTTTTTGGTAATGACCATGGTCTATACTGTTATCAATGATGGCAAGCAGCCAATTAGATACCTCTATGCTTAGTTTTTGGTAATGAGAATGGTCTATACTGTTATCGATGATGGCAAGCAGCCAATCAGATACGTCTATGCTTAGTTTTCGGTAATGGGCATGGTCAGTACTCTTATCGACCATAGAATGACGCCAAAAATGATCCAAACTTTTTAAAGTTCGCCGTATCATGACTTTCCTAATTTACCTTACTGTGACCAAATTGATATTTATCCTTGTCTGCTTGCATGAAGTTCAAGATAATCCCGCAATTCTGTTGAGGTGTTGCACCAGAAAGTACGAGCTGATTAGAAAGACAGCGATACCTGTGGAAGATTAGCAAAAGAATCCTGTCAGGAGTGGGGTAGGGGAGACCACTTTCCGTACATGGAAGAAAGATTGTCAGGAGTGGGGTAGGGGAGACCACTTTCCGTACATGGAAGAAAGATTGACAGGAGTGGGGTAGGGGAGACCACTTTCCGTACATGGAAGAAAGATTGTCAGGAGTAGGGTAGGGTGCAGTGGGGAATCAGTAAATGTTGACTAATTTCTTTCATTACATCAATCCACTGGTCGAAACAAAGCATTCAATCATTGAAGGTCGTTTCAAAGGATATTCAAATTTATGCAACGCACTTTCACCCAATGCTATGTCTTTGAACAATATAATTGTTATAAGGGGGGGTAGGTTGGGGTACCTTTCCTAGAGATTTATCCGTCCTTCCCTCAGTAAAAGATGTCATCGAGGGGTAGGAACAGGGATCGACAAAGGTGACAAAGTTTTGAAGATAAATTGAGCAAGTTTACCTTTTGATGAAGTCTTGATAGACGATGCGCACTGGGTATCCATTCTTACGGATTTTGACAGTCTCAAGGACCCCACAGTATCGGAGCTGTTGGATGACTGTCTCGTTAACAAACTTGCTGGGTGTCTGTACAACAGAATAACAAGCTGTTAGTATAACTTTAAGGAACACTGGACAAGTACGAATAAATGAATTCTAATAGAGGTACCTTATCTGGGTTGGGTTTTATACATCGAATGAAGAACGGATTGCACCTGAAAACACATTGAGAACAAAAATCATAACTATTCCTGATTACTAAAACGAGCATGACAACAAAATCACAATTCGATCGTGTGATAAGGAGTTTTCCATGTACTCGTACAGCAGTAACACAGAAGGGGGTACTGAATGACGGTGATGTAGTAAAACTGAGGAATTATCATGGACATGATGACGATGATGGTGATGATGATGATGGTGGTGTTAATGATGATAACCATAATCAGACTATAATGATGATGATGTATTGATGTACTTCCTCCAAAATAGCTATTATCTTATTGTTTTGTGTGTGTGTGTCCTTAATTTTAAATTTTACTATTATTTTTTTTTCCACTCTTGTCTCTGGTCCTTAAAAATTTTACCTTGATATACACGCAGTCTGACCTTAGCTACTTCACCTAATTACCTCTATTTAGCTACCTGAAGTAGCTGTGCTCTATAAAAATGTCATCCTATATACAATACCGAAAAAAGACATCTAGACTACGAGAAATGTCACGTGATTCATTTGTTTATTCGTTTAAAGAGATAAAAATTCAAAATTAAACTGTAGTATTATTAAAAGTCAACAGGGAATAATAAATATAAACTCTCGTACACAATGATTTCCTTTAAGAAGCATTTAGAGTGAGTTTTTTTAGGTATCACGTGATATTCCTTGCAATCGAAATGTCTTTTTTCGGTGGACAACGCTAATGACATTGACTGTATTTTTCCTTTTGAATCAATGTAAGATACCAGAATGCAAATAAAGTGTTGTTGTTGATGATGATGATGATGACAAAGATGATGATGATGATACCAATGATGATGATGAATGACGGTGATTATAACCATATCGAGAACATAATGATTATAATGTCAACAACGATGATGATGATGATGACAATGAGACTGACGATGATGAATAACAATGATGATTATGATGACAACCATGAGATCATAATAATTATGATGATGGCAACAATGATGACAATGACACTGATGATGATAACAATGATGGTGGTGGTGGTGTATGATACTGATGATGATGATGATGATGGTGGTGGTGGTGGTGGTGGTGATGGTGATGACAGTGGTGGTGGTGATGGTGATGACAGTGGTGGTGATGATTATTACGATAAAGAAAATAACTACTGATAACTGATGCCCGGCTGCACATTATACATTACTTTTTCATGGCAACGACCAGTCTGATAAGGGAGTCATTGAATTTGGCACAAACTGTGTTTTTTGGTATGCTGTTGGAAGGGGCCTTCAGGGAATTGACTCTTCTGTTATGAGTAATTTTTAGTCCACCAATTTGCACGTCTGTGTTTCCCATCAGATCAGGGATAAGATCTTTGACGAACTGCAATCAAGGAAAGAAAGTAGAAACAGCAAGAATATGAAAATATGCTGATGGAGAATAGAAAAACTTCCTATCAAACACTAAGGTTTATTTAAGTTAAGTTAAGTTAGAAAATCCCCTTACAATCGCCAGTATTTTATCGCACGATTTTGCATCGCAGCTAGAATCGCAGTGCTTATCGCAGAAAAAGTCACCCC
Organism: Stichodactyla helianthus; assembly: GCA_015163945.2. NCBI lineage: Eukaryota > Metazoa > Cnidaria > Anthozoa > Actiniaria > Stichodactylidae > Stichodactyla > Stichodactyla helianthus. The sequence goes on from WUAP02061892.1 coordinate 9,940, forward strand.
TGTAACCAGACCTTTAGGTTGGTTATTCTCACCTCTGAACGGCAATTGCACAATAGATCTGTTAAATCTTGTTTTAATCCATCTCTATTCTTGTCCAGGAAACCCCGGACCTGAAAGACAATGAATCATATGTTAACATAAATCATGGAAAACACGCTGTTCGTTCTTATTAATTATTATACATTTTTGCTCACTCTCTCGATTCTGATTGGATGAAAGTCTACAGTTAATTTGTGATATCTGCGGTAAAATCTGCAGATAGGAGATTTATCATGTCGAGTTCAAAGTCCAAGTTACAATTACTGAATTCGGTTTTCACGTGATATCGTAAATCATCAGGACTTCTAGTCTGTGTTATCCTCCTCAACCTCGGTCTTGATAACTTACAATACCATGTTCAACCTCATCCAATAATTGCTTCATGTGAATATGTGGACCGCGTAGCACTTTGAAATACATGAGCTAGAAATAATGGAAAGTTATAGTGCTTAGAAATGAGGTTATTCTGGGCGAAAGACCCTTGGAAATAAATTCGGAAAAATTAATTTCCGAGCTCGCTGGGAGTCGAACCCACGACCTTCGGATTTTGTACTACCGATGCTCTACCAGCTGAGCTACAAGGTCAGACTGGGAGCAGGCCGGGGTGAAAATGATTGCTTCAATAATTGCTTCATATACCTGGTACGAAACAGGACCAGCAAAATGGTTGATACCAAACTCAGGAACCTGCATCTTAGGCTTGAGATATGCCTTACTGGCTTTATGGTGCTGGTGACACTTTTCCAGGAAAGATGCATCGGTTGCCTATTAGGAAAAGAACACCATTTAAATACTTGAGTAATGGATTGGAGTAAAGGATTGTAATGGTGATGGTGGTGATGATAATAGTGATGATGATGGTGGTGATCATGACGGTGATGATGATGATGATGATGATAATAGTGATGGTGGTAGTGATGGTGATGATGATGATGGGGATGATGGTGACAGTGATGATGATGATGGTGATGGTGACGAAACCTTCAAGACTGTTCCTCCATCATACACTACAAGTACATCATACACACATGAATGTGTACCTTAGGGAAGTTAGTTTCATCGGTTAACAGGTGAAGTATGCCAATGTGAGGTCTGGCCAGCAGATCCAGGCATGCTTGATTATCATTGTACTGTAACTCTCTCCAATGGATTCCTTCTAGTTTATATTCATCCTGAAATATTAGGATTACAAATTTTTAAACTTAAAACACCTGTTATTATATGGCAAGGTAATTTCACACACGCTCATTGGCCAATTTGCAGTCCATAACTTATGGTATGGACCACCAGCCTTGCCAGATAATAAACTGAATGCCAATATGGCATCCAATTCCATCCAATTTGAATAACTATTGTTATGACTCACTAGCCTCTCATACATGTGAAAACGCTTTTGTGTTTCTACTTGAACACAAGGCTAGTGAGTCCAGAACAATAGCAATTCTAACTGGACGCCATATTGGCATTTGGGGTATAAACATCTTATTAACCTCACTTGCTCGATCTGTATGTGAGTTATGGAGCCTTGTTTTTTTCTACGTTTTTATAGACCACACGCTACGTGTTTGGGCCATAACGCATTTACAAAAAAATCAGTCCATAACTTACAGTGCAGATACGGACCACCAAATTCATATTTGTGTTTGGCTTAAGACATAATAGAGCAGATTTTGTATGACTGTGAAAAAGTTGCTGCATGAACACAGTCGTGACACGGTCAAGGCGCGGCAAGGAACTTCAAAATTCTAGAAAACATCACGGTTGCGGCAAGGCACGCTTATGGCACTGACCGTGCCGTGACTTTTTCACAGTCATACGAAATCTGCTCTAAACATCTTATGCTTGGTCTGTGCATAAGTTACAGAACCTTGTTTTTTCCTACATTTTTTTAGCCTAAACGCTAGGAAAAAACTTGGTCCATAACTTACGGTACTGCCCTCACACTCGGTAAATAAGAGGTAAATATGTGGCAAAATAATAAAGTTAAATTGCACTGTTTGTTAACCTGCTCCATTTTGAAGATAAACTGGTTGAAGAAGAAATGTAGGCTTTCATTTGCATAGTTGATGCACAGTTGCTCAAAGCTATTCATCTTGAAGTCCTACCAAATGCAAGAATATTTGGTTACACGGAATTATTTTAAATTAAATCAGATCTAAGTGATTATAAAGTATTGAAATATTTGCCCTCAAAGGATGGAACATTAATGGAAATTTACCTCAAATCCAAAGATATCAAGTATAGCAATCGAAGGACCTTGTTTTCCATGAAACACAATACCATTAATTTTATTCACCAGCCATGTGAATACTCTTGAATATAACTCTTTAGAAATGGCATCCCTGTTAATACAAATATTAAAGATCAACAACTCATATACACCTAATTTGAAAACAAAAAAAGTTGTTGCAGCCAAAAGTTAAAAGTGACAAGATCAAGACCAAAACCAAACATTCAGGATATTAGCCGAGTTTTCAGCCACACATTTGATCCCAGGAAGCATATTAGCAGCCGGTCATTGTAAATGACTGCATCTGGTTAGCTCAGTTGTTAGAGCATCGGTTTCTTGTGTGGGAGGTCGTGGGTTCAAGCCCCGGCTGGACCAACACTCAGGGTCTTAAAATAACTGAGGAGAAGGTGCTGCCTTTGTAATAACATCTACAAATGGTTAGACCTTCAGGTCTTCTCAGATAAGGACTTTAAATTGTAGGCCCTGTCTCCCATCCCTTCCTTAACCTGTATGTGGTGGACATTAAAGAACCTGTTGAACTATTCGCATAAGGGGATTGTCTCCCGGTTCAACAGCCTACCCCAATTTGGAGGCATAACATACTAAAACTAATTATCTACTCATAATTGTAAGCTGTGCGGCTGCCATTGGTGCCTTAATATGCAGCCTGTAAAGTCCTCTACAAACAATGATTGTAAAGTGCATTGAGACTTGCATGAAATGTGCTATATAAGTACCCCATTATTATTATTATTATATTATTATTATTATTATTATCTAAATAGATGAATTACTAAATTACTTCCATGTAGACACGGCTTCTTGTTTTCAGCTGTGACAACATTTTTTGAAATAGACGTATACATCTCATTCAAAAAAGGTTGTCAGTTGGAGATCTGGAATCTGAGACCACAAGCAATTGAGGGTATGAGCTGTGAATTAATTTTTTGATTTGATTTGATTTTCAAATTAAGTTAGTAGTTTGCACTCAGTAAATAGCTAAATACAAGACCACCTTTAAGCGATGACCTGGACTAGCAAGTTGTTGGAATAAGATTTCAAAACCTTTTTTGAAATAGATCTATAAACTGATGTATGATGCCTGATGCATAAAATCAGTAGTGGTACATAACTGCGAACAGTAAAACTGCAAGCCATTTTCAAACACACTCTTGGTTAACCTACACTACCTTGCATCAATTGCTTGTTCTGTGTTTCTTGGACTTGAAATCTGTTCACCTCTTGCCTCCTGGATGAAAAATACACAGAGGGCCATCATTAACACCACATTGCTATCACCACTGCACTTGCTGCCATCCCCTCAGTCATCTTCCCTATTTCAATTTCTATCACCTATTGCCATCATACCAACATTAGCATTAGCATCATCATCATCACCATCATCATAGCATCATCGTCATCACCATCATCATCACCACCATGATCATCATAGCAACATCATCATCATATAGCATCATCATCTTTACCATCACCATCATTATCATCATCTTCACCATCACCTTCACCATCATCATCATAGCATCATCATCTTCATCATCACCATCATGGCATCATCATCTTCACCATCACCATCACCATCACCATCATCATAGCATCATCATCATCACCATCATTATCTTGACCTCCATTGTGAGGTGTCAAGGATTTTCTGAAGGGGGAGCCAAAATTTAAAAAAAAACACCATTTTGTTTGAGCCCCCAAAACACTGAACCAAAAAAAAGGGGGGACATCAGAAAGCTGGAATTTTGTTTGAACCCTCTAAACTGCTGAACCAAAACAACAACAACAACGAAAACTAAATATGAAAATTACTGTATAAATTCTAAGAAGCCACCATTTTGTTGCCACAATAAGGGGGCCTTGTCCCCCTTGGCCCTCCCCCCTCTGCCTACACCCCTGCCATAACTTACAGTTTGTTTATGTGTCAGTGCTTTGATGACATCCTCTCCATCAAGACCAAGCAATTTTGATGCCACCCTTGCTTCTTCTTCATCCCTCAATACAGCAACATCATGACTGGATGCCTTCAAGATAATTATAACATCAGATTAATACTCCTAGCTAGTATACAATGGAAATAATCAAGGCTCTTCACATACCAGTCCTTTGTAGAATCCTGCATTACCAAGATGAAGAATAGCAGCAAGAACAGTGAAGATACCATCTCTTTCTACAGGCTACAAACCATTATTACTGTAGTCAGTTAACAATTGAAAATATAGAAGTCTTTATCTTCAGGTCTCCTATGCTTTCCCCTGACAATAGCCCATTGACAAGGGTTGTCTAAGACTTCAAGAACATCTGCTAGTTTCTGCATAGGGAAGGGAGTGGGTGACCAAACACTAGATCAGGGGGTGGGAGTGGGTAGCCTAAGACCTCAAAAACATCTGCAGGTGTCTGCATGTATTAGGAAGTTGAAAAGTGTCCACAAGGGCCAGGGGTTGGGTATGAAATTTCCAACATAACAGGGTTAGGGGACATTTTGAAGTTCCTATTAATTTGTTTTGCTACACCCCCTTGACCCTTAATACCCTTATGAATAAAAGCCCCCTCTATAATATAAGTAACCAATAAATATGAACTAGAAATAATGGAAAGTTATAGTGCTTAGAAAGGAGGTTATTCCAGGTGAAAGACCCTTGGAAATAAATTCGGAAAAATTAATTTCCGACCTCGCTGGGATTTGAAGCCACGACCTTTGGATTTGTACTACCGATGCTCTACCAGCTGAGCTACAAGGTCAGACTGGGAGCAGGCCAGGGTGAAATAGATGTTAGGTCACAGTAATTGAAATGCAATGATATGAATATGTGGACCGCATGGCACTATGAAATACATGAACTAGAAATAATGGAAAGTTATAGTGCTTAGAAAGGAGGTTATTCCGGGCGAAAGACCCTTGGAAATATATTGGTGGGTTAGAATCCCAGCGAGGTCGGAAATTAATTTTTTCGAATATATTTCCAAGGGTCTTTCGCCTGGAATAACCTCCTTTCTAAGCACTATAACTTTCCATTATTTCTAGTTCATGTATCTCATAGTGCCACGCGGTTCACATATTCATATCATTGCATTTCAATTACCGCGACCTAACATCTATTTCACCCTGGCCTGCTCCCAGTCTGACTTTGTAGCTCAACTGGTAGAGCATCGGTAGTACAAATCCGAAGGTCGTGGCTTCGAATCCCAGCGAGCTCAGAAATTAATTTTTCCGAATTTATTTCCAAGGGTCTTTCACCCGGAATAACCTCCTTTCTAAGCACTATAACTTTCCATTATTTCTAGTTCATGTATTTCATAGTGCCACACGGACCACATATTCATTTTAATAAATATGAATCTTATCATTAAGTGATTTTGGGCTTTTACTTACAGTAATATCCAAAACATTCATAGCAGTAATGATATGATTAAAAGTGTTTTTATCATTCTTGTTGGGTATAACACAACTTTGTCCCTAAAAGAAAAGAACATACTAGATTAGATTACAACATGTGTGGGAAGTGGTGAGGGAGGTAGTGGTGGGGAAGACTTCAGTTCTTGTTTACCTGATTCAAATAAAAGTAGTCATCAGCTTTTGTTAGGAGAAGCTTCTTTTTTGTTTCCTGTGGCAAACCAGCCAACATTTCATAGAATATGTGGTAGTTTCTTTCTTCAGATGACTACAAAACAAAAACACTCATAATCAAATCATGTTTGCAAACAATATTCCAACTTTTTAAGCTTGATGAAACTCTTTACTATCTATTCAATCTATACCAAGCTGTAATTACAACTAATATTCAAACGACCTATTATTTGATAATCCATAGACAATTACAATACAATATGGTTTGTTACACATTACACACCTGACCAACAATTCTTGATCTTTCAAGGAGATATTCAGAAATACGACCCCCACATATAGCACCAGAACTGTATGAGAATACATAAAACAATAAATTAAATGTTATTTTATTACAAAGTTGCCATATGTTGGCTGAAGCAAAGACTTTGAATTCAAATATATATCTTGATTTATCAATATAATGTTTTATTAATGGTAGTTCATAAAAAGCACTGCAATCTTTATTTGATCTGTGAACCAACATTTTGTACCTGCCAAAGTAGATTTCCAGGTATTTGCCAAATCGACTTGAATTGTCATTCTTGACTGTCTTGGCATTACCAAAGGATTCTAGCAAAGGTGTGGCTTCAACTATCTGTATTTAAAGACCGATGGCACAGCAACAGTTATAAAAGTAAAATCATCATCATCATCATCATCATCACCATCATCACCATCACCGTCACCACCACCATCACCATCATAATCAGTGGCATTAAGTCCATTTGTCATTCCTTGCTGAAAGCAATCCCAGTGAGAGCCAGGTGAGTATTTTTTTACTTGCAGTGAGTACTAGTGAGTACTTGCTAGCTCACTGTGAGTGCTTTCAGTGATGAGTGGAAAATGGACTTTAATTAATCAAATTAAGTCTGGGTAACTCTTTTTATCCTACTGGAATGGCTGCATGTCCTCAGGTCAAACCTGGCCTCATTCCTGGCCTGACACATGACAGGCTTATAGAAAAATTATTCACAGGCAGGCTTGTGTATACAAACTATTTTACCTGTTCTGTTATCCGACTAGTTCTATTCTTGTTAGCAGTTGCCAGATATTGGACCAGTAGCTTAGTAGACTCTGTTTTACCTGCTCCACTCTCACCACTGATCACAATCACTTGATTAGACTCTGTCTTTTGAATCTCCGAGTATGCAGCACTTCCAATTGCAAAGATGTGCCTACATACATGCAACATAATAAAATCAATGGTCCAAAAGGTCTGTGAAGCAGCAATGCTGTTAAAATTTTAAGTATCAACATGATGGTTTTTATTTTAGACATGTTTTGGTGTTGCCAGACGCCATCATCAGTGTTACACAATAATGGAGGATGAAACTATAAATACTCATTTACACACGTTGGAATTTGTATACCAGAAGAATAAAAAATATTAAATGCTTAGTGAAAGATTGGCATGCGTGACTTGTTGGTTCAAATTGGGATGATCTTAATTAATTGATCTTAAAACACATCTGTGTAAAAATCTTTTTCCATTAAGCACCACTGACATGTGTATAAACAACTACTTGTCTAGAGCACTTAACTCTACTGTACCAGCTACAGATAATAATAACAACTCAGAGAAATGCTATTTTAAACTCCCCTTTGTTGGGCATTTTTCAAAAATAGCACAAAGAAAACTTAAGACCTTAGCTAAGATCTATTGTTACAACAAGATCAACATTAAGTTAGTTTTTACAACTTACAAGGTTGGAAGTATGCTAAACATGAAAGATGCTATTCCTAGAGAATTGTGTTCATATGTGGTTTACAAATTTTTGTCTTAGCTGTAATGCTTGCTACATAGGTGAAACCTATTGCCATTTTTCCACACATGTTAATGAACATCTCAAGGGAGATAAGTTGTCTCAAATATTCAAGCATCTCCAAGCCTCGGAGAAATGTAAAAAGCAGTGTTCGAGCCAGGATTTTCAGGAAAGGGTCATTTTAGCTGAGACTGTCCCTTAAGGCTTTTTCTTGGGCATCAAGTAGACCA